>JAECUM010004121.1:0-25954 GCA_016617855.1 Megalonaias nervosa | reverse complement strand
TATATATATGGTTATATATATATATATATATATATATATATATATATATATATATATATATATATATATATATGCACAAATCCGACCTTTCGGCGACAGCGTCTAAATTGCAACCTTTCGGCGACATCGTTGTATACTGATAATGTGTGAATACGTACGAGTCATGATTGTGCCTATATAGTGAATACTGTATGGAATACTGAAAGGAATATGAAAATACTCGAAAAATTGGTAAAATACAATAAATGACAAACATACATTTTTTGTCGCCCATTTACTGTCGCCGAACGGTAAAACGATGTACGCTCATGCATATAACCAACCTTTAGGCGACCGGTCGCCGAATGGTTCATGAGTCGCCCAAAGGTTTAGTATATATCTCGCTTAGGTATAATTTATATGTGTCACCTAAGAGTATTATATATAACTTAATTTCGCTATTACGATTACCAGCGAGACGGAAATAAAGCGATCGCATGAGTTAGACGGTCTAAATATCAGGGTTCTGCTCTCGGTATCCATAAAGTAGTGGCTTATGTAATCACTTCACGTAATCACGCGACGACTGTATTAGTAAACTTATTAAACAGGACTGGAATAACTGGCCGTAATCCGGAATAGCATAGTGGTTTTAATTCGGACTGTATAAAGTTTTAATCATGAAGATAGGCGTGGTTATTTAGATATAGATCGAGACAGTATATATTTTGTAGGAGAGATGGTTATTTTATTTATATATTTCTTTTACTGTATATAGCATTCATTATGTACATGAATTTGAGATGATTATGCATATTTTTATTATATGCTAGTCTGCGAATCAGTGAATTTTCCATTTAAGATATTTTTTCATAATTCACTAGAGTCAATTATGAATGGGGTCACATGTGGCCGAGTGGTCTAAGGCGCTCAATTTTATTTTGTCACTGACACTAACCTGCACTCGCATGGGTTCGAGTCTCGACTCTACCTACGTGGGTATGCGAGAAAGCTTGCCAGTAGCTTCCTGTGGGTCTGTGGGTCTTCCTGGATTCTTCTTCCACCACAAATACTGGCCGCCATGTAGAGCCAAATAAAATGGTGTTTTACATATACACATACCAACCAACCAACCAACCAATCAAATTAAAATGGTTTTTGTCTCAATGTGATCGATAAACATTGACAACATTGTGACCATGAAAATTCGAACAGTATTTTCGTAATATTCTTAGTTTAATGGTAAATATATCCACATATCACTCAGGTGTACCAGATTCGAATCCAGCAACATATTTTTCATATTTCATTTTGATTATATGTATTCATCGCTGAGTTATGAAAGAGAACTATGTTATTACTCAGCAGTGGCCTTAGCAAACGCGGGGCCCGATTTGGATCATTTTGGCGGGAACCCTGGATTTACGCGAGGGGCCCCCTGTGAGCACGGTATTTGGAAATAAACTTTTAAGCACGTTTTATACGATATTGAACTTAAAATTTTCTTCCATCGATTTAAAATTACTTTCTCTCTATAGATATATCTTTACAAATTACTAAAGCGGGGCACCTGTGAATGCGGGGCCCGACTGGGCCACATCGGTCCAATTGGCCTGAAGCCGGTTCTGTTACTACTACTATTTTCTGTGCGAATACCAAGAAAAACACAGCAGAAAATAAATGGTGATCAGCTGACATTATCCAGTAAGAAAGCTTCTACTTCAATTTGTTATACATTTTGCTAGCCGAAACATTTGAGCATAACATGCAAGTAAAATCGGCTTGTATCGAGTGAATAATGGATATATTCCACCCACAAAAAATGAAATAAATTAAATATATCCGTTGTTCACTCGATAGAAGCAAATATCCTCTATCGGTAAAGAGCATACCTTTATTTTATATCAATGATGGTAAACTGAGAAACTCTCTGCACCATTTTCAAGTTATGTGGCAAGGGGACGACCAAGGATATATACTATCTTTAAAAAATTTACTGATAAATAAATGATTTTTTTTAAAAAGTTTGATGAAAGTTTTAGACTTGGCTGACTTCAATAGTTTCACATTGGTCGTCACTGTCCAATTCGTATACAGTTTTGCTAGCTGTTACAAAAATACACCATAATAACAAGCGTAAGTTTGAATTTTCTTTCCATCAGTACGTGTACTGATTGCAGAAGTTTCAGGCATCCTGAAATACAGATTTGTATAATACAGTCAAAACTGCAAATGGATACAAGAAAACTGAATTATTCGACCATTAATTTAGCTATGATTTACCTGTTACCAAGTGAAGCTGGGCAAGATTGGGTCAGAACATATGGAAATTAAACAACTCAGATGTAGAAGACGAAGAATACAAAGCCATAACTACAGTACTGTTAGAAACCTTTTTAAATAGGGAATATTACAACCTAATGAAAGAGCGGGGGGGGGGGGCGGATTAAGGAGGAAATTAAATCAATAACCAAAACGTATTGTCAAGTCAAACAAAATATAAGACGGGGAAGGCAAAGAGAATGCAATACAATAATAAATATTTAAATACAAAAAGAAGAGGATAAAAATAAAAGCGAGGAGACAGTACGAAGCTTTATAAGATTACAAAAATTCACTGGCACAAAATAAGGGCAGGAGAATTCTCCAATTTATATATTAAAGCAAGAGGGATGCAAATCATGGAAGAAATAAGAAAAGGAAATAGTAGGCATATGGAAAAACTAAAACTATAACGTTCACCGAGACAGAATTGTTCCTTATCGATGATATTATATGTAACAGCAATAGAAGCCCTCCGAATAAAAATACATAACAATAAAAATATAAAGGGAATTAAACTCCTAAACCTCAGAAAAGAACTAAAAATGGTACAGCATGTTCATGACTATACCAATTTTACTTCCGATGCCTACCCCTTCAAACAGTTAGAAAAGGAATTTATGGACTTTGGGAAAGCAATAGAAAACCTGAAATTCTGGTAATAGGTCACTGGCGGGGGAACAACCCTGGACTCAAACCAGAACTTGTAACGACACGTGTAAAAGGTTTAGGAGTGACTTGGGGGGGGAGAGATTTAAGAGTATAAAAATTCAACACATTTTAGAAAAACTACGAACTAACTTACAAATGTAGGCACATGCAAATTTGAATATAATAGATCGAATGCAGACATATGTATATTAAAATATGGTATATGTTTAATTAGGTAGATTTAAAGGACAGTATGATAGATACCTTTGACAAAGAAATAATCCTATTCATATGGGGAGGGAAATTACATTACCTCCGCAGCGAATACTCATAAAATAATGAAGCAGGGATGACTAAATACCCTACACCTTAGACATTATAGATTAGAAAATATTTGAAATAGCATTTTAAAAAATGGATAAAAGGGAGTCTGTGTGGAAAAATATATATTTCTTTGTGTATTCGTTGAAACAAATACCTGGGATATACAGAAACAATAATATAACTAAATTAATAGAACCGCCAAGAAAAATGAGATATATCAAAAATACAATTCTTAAATATAGTCAGATCAAGAAAATATGGACTGAGGAAAAATATTTCAATATATACAAATTTTTAATCCAAGATTTTAGCAGGAAAACAGATTATAAAGTGGAATTTAGAAATCCTAATGAAAACCTTTGCAAATATTAAGTCAACATCCATGCAAAGCATGATATATATGAACCTACATGATGTTTGGCTAACTGGAGGTGTAGCATTTGGAAGATATTTTTAAACATCGACAGTTTGCCACTTTATGTAAAACAAAGTTTATACGAAAAAAAAACCCAAAACATTCGATATTGAACTGCAAAGCAAATAAAGAGAGAAAGAAATTAACGTCGTGCTCATCCAACAAAAGAAGTCTGATTTACACACTTCGAGCGGTCATTGTTGATACCCCCCCAGAAGACAGAGTGAAACCACTCATTGATTAAGAAACACCTGGCCGCTGACCGTTAAAGACATGTGACCACTGTTTACATGACATATATGTAGGAAATTTGCCAGTTGTTGGGGGAATTAGAATGACTGCTGGGACCAGGCGACCGCCAAACTAAGGTGACCGTTATGAGAGGTTTGAGTGTATATACAAAGGTCAGGAAGAGTTCAAAAGGCATTGATAAAAGGTGGGTTAATCTCTATAAGCAAATACGCAGCATATATTTAACGAAAGAAATATGCCTCAAAGTTTACTAACATTATATTGAGTATGAAAATCACGACGTTGTTGGAACACAACATTGGAACTTATTTGAATATACAGAAATACATGCGAATATGGCTGAAGAAAATAAAGAAACAAGAATCATACATACATACACACATACATACATACATACATACATACATACATACATACACACACACGTACACACATACACACGTACATACATACATACACACGTAGATACATACATACATACATACATACATACATACATACATTCATGCATGCATGCATGCATGCATGCATACATACATGCATGCATACATACATACATACATACATACATACATACATAGGTTGTCATGATTCAGCAACTAAAGAAATATATACAGATATTATGTGTGAGGCACATCAAACTTCCCACAGGATGTTAGTGTTATGCAAAGCCACATATTAAAATTACTCGATGAAAAAGGGATACTAAATTTCTAGATTTTCGATGAATAAAGTCTACACATAAGGGATACTAAATTTTATTGGCAAACTTTATATCTATATAAGCAAAATGGTGTTACACACATACACATACACATACCAACCAACCAACCAATCAAATTAAAGTGGTTTTACTCCCAATGTGGTTGACAGACATTGATAACCTTATGACCAAGAAATTCGAAGAGTATTTTCTTATTATTCTTTGTTTAATGGTAAGTATATCCCCATATCACGCATGTGTACCAGGTTCGAATCCAGCAACCTACATTTCATTTTTCTTTTTGATTATGTGTATTCAACGCAGAATTAGGAAAGAGAACTATGATACTACTCAGCAGTGACCTTAGCAAAATGCGGAGCCCGATTTGGATCATTTTTGCGGGACCCCTGGATTTACGCGATGGGCCCCCTGTGAGCACGGCATTTCGAAATAAACTTTTAACAAGTTTTATACGATATTGAACTTAAGAGTTTATTCCATCTATTTAAAATTACTTTCCCTCTATAGATATACTTTTAAAAAATTACTAACGCGCGGGGCACCTGTGAATGCGGGGCTCGATTTGGCCACATTGGTCCAATCGGCCTAAAGCCGGTTCTGTTACTACTACTATTTTCTATGCAAATATCAAGAAAAACACAGCAGAAAATAAATGGTGATCAGCTGACATTATCCAGTAAGAAAGCTTCTACTTCAGTTTGTTATACATATTGCCAGCCAAAATGTTTGAGCATAACATACACGTAAAATCGGCTTGTATCTAGTTAATAACGGATATATTCCACCCACAAAAAATGAAATAAATGAAATATATCCGTTATTCACTCGATAGAAGCAAATATCTCTATCGATAAACAACATACCTTTTTTATATCCATGATGGTAAACTGAGAAACTCTCTGAATTATTTCCAACGTTGTGTGGCAAGGGGATGAACCAAAGCATATATACTATCTTTAAAAAATGTAATGATAATTGAATTTTTTTTTTTAAGTTTGATGAAAGTTTTAGACTTGCCTGACTTCGATAGTTTCACATGTGGTTGTCACGTCCAGTTCGTATACAGTGTGTGTGTGTGTGTGTGTGTGTGTGTGTGTGTGTGTGTGTGTGTGTGATTTGGATTTTTAACGTACCTTTATCAATTTTTCAGTCATATCGCTACGATGCCTGCAGTGTGGAAGTTTATAATGTCTAGCACTGGGGCATCATACCGCAGACATGTAGCATGATGTCCTACCCAGTCACATTATCTTGACACCAGGCCGACCATTCTTTACACTAACCTATTAATGCTGAGCACCAAGCGAGGCAGCTGTTAGTACCATTTTTGTAAGTCTTTGGTATGACTCGGCCGGGGATCGAACCCACGACCTCCCGCATCCGAGGCGGGCGCTCTAACCACTAGGCCATCGGAGCGGTCTCAATTCGTATACAGTTTTGCTAGCTGTTACAAAAATACACAATAATAACAAGTGTAAGTTTGAATTTTATTTCCATCAGTTATTGTACTGATTGCAGCCGTTTCAGGCATCCTAAAATACAGATTTGTATAATACAGCCAAAACTGCAAAGAAATACAAGAAAACTGAATTATTAGACCGTTAATTTAGTTACGATTTACATGTTACCAAGTGAAAGCTGGGCGAGATTGGGTCAGAACTTATGGAGATAAAACAACCCAGTTGTTGAAGAAGCTGAATACAAAGCCATAATTAATTAATTAATTAAAGCCATAATTAAAGTACTGTTAGAAGCCTTTTTTAAATAGGGAACATTATAACCTAATGGAAAGGGGGGGGGGCGGGATTGAGAAGGAAATTAAATCAATAACCAAAATATATTGTCAAGTCAAACAAAACATAAGACGGGAAAGGCAAAGAGAATGCAATACAATAATAAATATTTAAAAACAAAAAGAAGAGGATAAAATAAAAACTAGGAGTACGAAGCTTTATAAGATTACAAATAGCAGCAGAGAGGGTGAACAGACCATTTTGCTTGAGACATTATTTATAAAAAAAAATAAGCCTTTCTACGAAAAGGAAATCTTAAGGTCAGTAACGTTAAACCACAACCTCTAACTGACCATGAGATTTCTCTAGGGTTAGCTTATCTCGTTACTTTATCTCTGACTTTTTTTTTATGGTATGTTTATTTTACTCGCCGGTCACTCAACGTTGGTCTTTCACCCTCTCTGCTGCTGTAAATTAAACAGCCATTATAAATATTATCAATAATGATTGGAGAACCACACTCAGCTAGATTAGCTCGAGAGCGACTAGAGGCAATTAAAAAATATTTACCTGTTCGTGATTTAGTTAAACAACAACTACAAGCTCGTCAGCAAACACATGAAGAATTTACAGAAGCTACAGAACAATTATTTAAACCGATTGTCGAACCAACAAAGAAAATTGTTACAGCAACTGAGGCAACACAAAGAGCTCTTGAAACATTACCTGTTGATATTGCTGGCCGTATTCAAACAGCTCAACCACAACCACAACCAAAACCAAGAACTAAGATAATAGATAAATTTACTCCTGAAGGTATTGCTGCTATCAGGGATCCAAAAAAAGTAATTGATATTGCTGCGTTTGGATATTATGAAAGACGAAAATATGTAAAACCAGAATATGTTAAATCTCTAAGCTCTGCCAATTGGATTAGGGATGTATATCGCGTTGCTAATGATATTCCAGAAATTAGATATGATGAAGATATTAGAAGTTTTAATGAATTTGATAAGGATGTATATGAGCATATCGAAAGAGCTAAACAATTTAAATTACAGAAACCAGTAAAAAAATTTGCAGAACAAATTCAACAATTTCCACAATTACTACCACCACTACCATCACCACAACGATCACCACGACTACTACCACAACAATCACCACGATTACTACCAACGCTACCACAAAAATTTGAATTACCATCACCACGGCAACGAGTTAGAATAACAGAGGAAGAATATCAAGATCCTGGCGCAACTGGAAGTGGTTTAGGAAGTGGTTTTATTACTTGTCCCAATAACGTCCTTGCTGATGTTGGTCGACTAGAAATTCTCATTGGAGGAAAACGAGCTGGCAATAATTCCCCAGAATCATTAATGAAGCAGCTGATATTTGTAAACGATTATTTACAGGTGGTGTTATGGATATTAATGTGTATCGGTCCCTCATTAATGAAATCGCCGATGATTATCATAGTGACTGAGTATGTAATTAGATGCAATTGGTGATAAAATCACTTAATAATAATATGATCATACACAATACTCATAGATCAACCATGGTTAGGGTAATAAATTCACGATTACCAGTGTACAAAACGACCTACGGAGATGGACTAGGTGATGTTGTTCAAGGTCTATTTAGAAGGATAGCCCCAAAAGCAATACCGCTTGCAAAGCAACTAGGAATGAAAGCTATTAATGTTGTTCGTGAAAAAGCTATTGGCGCTGTTGGTGATGTTGCTAGCAAAGCATTCTCAGCAATCAAGGATAGACTAGCGCGATTAATACGACGAAAACCTCAACCATTGAAATTGGCCAGCACTGAAGTGATGCCCGCAAATGTCAGTAAAATAATAAATCAAGCTGTTAATCAAAAACTAGCAGAGTTGGCTACCAACACTAATGTTGGGTTAGAAAAAGAAAAAAATATAACCGCTAGTCTGATAGCAGGAAGCGGTCTTCGTGTTAGACGAAGACGATAATAATAAATATGTTCAAGCGTATATCTGATCCCGCGTTTGACATTGACGCACCAGTTTTAAAAGATGAATCTGTGCGCGATTATCAATATTATTCTTATGACGCACGAGATCCAAATCAGCGTGGACGAATTGAACTACAGGTTCAGGATAAAAGCTGATATTTCTTACCCGCTGAGGCATTTATTGAGGTTGAAGGTGAAATTTTAGATAATACTCTTGCACCGCCAGGAGCATACGCAGCTGATTTTAGTGTTGGTTTTGTTATTTAAAAGTGCAGCATATATCATTGATGATTATTTAAGATCAGCTGGGGGGCCCCGAGTGGCCGAGTGGTCTAAAGCGCTCACCGTTCCAGATCACTGCCATCTCACCTCTGTCTGCGTGAGTTCGAGTCTCAGGTTCGGTTAACGTGGGTACGTGAGAAAGCCTGCCAGTAGCTTCTCGTGGGTCGGTGGTTCTTCCCGGAGTTTTCCAGGGTTCTTCCTCCACCATTAATACTGGCCGCCATGTATAGCCTATCTTGTGCTGAAAAATGGCGTTAAACCCTACAACAACAACAACAAGATCAGCTGGACCATCAATGATGTTTGCAAAGGATACTTCTAACCACGCTGAGTATCGACAGTATGATATAGGACGCCCACAAAACCATGCTAGAAACGCCGGCGCTGATGTACAAAATATAATTATTAATGTTGATCCAGATTTCAACTTAGGATTTAGATCACATCGAGCAATGTTAATCGGTGGAAGTAGAAGATTTTCATGTGCCATTCCACTATCACATATCTTTGGATTCTGTAGAAATGTTAGAAAAGTCATTTTTGGAGCTAAGCATACAATTGCACTTGTGCGAAAGGCTACCGACGATGATGCGATATGGCGACCCGCTGATAATGCTGGTGTAGTAAATTTAACAAAACTTTCTTTATGGATGCCAGTAATGACTCCAACAATACCTGAAGAAGAACATTTACTTCCTTTTATGAGCCAAGGTGGTAAATCGATGTTATCATGGTTGACAATGACCACAGATGCTGTGCAGAGTAATGTTAATGGTTTATTTACTTGGCAAATAGCATCACAGCAAGGTGTTTCTGCACCACGGCATATATTTATTGCGCTTCAGAATAATTTACGAGTAAATAATCAAACAGAAAGTAATATGATATTTGACACGCTTGGGGTTAGTAAAGTTTCTTTGAGGATAAACGGACATCAAGAACCTTCTGAAGAAATGTTGCTAAATTTTGAAAATAATCATGTTGCGCGTGCATATCATCGATTAATGACATTCATGGGACGTGATCAAAATATTGATACTGGTTTACAAATATCACAGCTAGATTTTACAACATTATATCCGATTTATTACTTTTCGCTGGAACATTTAGATTTAACCAGACAATCAGTCGTTGACATATATTTTCGAGCTCGCGTAAACCGAGGAGCTATTGCTAATTACAGAGCTGTCGCTGTCATACTCAGCGATAAATCGATGTTACTTGAAGGTGTTGGTGGACGAATGAGAGTTATTGATGCCCCAGTAGAAAACATGTAATTAGATCGCTCATAATAATTATAAATGTCATATCTAGTTAATGTCAGTCTGACTCCTGGTCAGATTAAAAAGCTACAGTCATCATCAAAAATAATTGTGCGGCAAAAATATCACTAAAGCGAGAACAAATCGCAAGTGGTCCGAATAAGCTATCATTATCAGAACGCCAGCATAAGCATTTCAATGAAACAAAAAAATTAAATAAAGGTATAAAACTTAATCTTTCTGCGAGTGTCATTAAAGACATCGTTAAAACGGGTGGCATATTTCCACTTCTTGCCGCGTTACCAGCAATAATAGCCGCTGCAGCCCCAGCTGTTGCAAAAGCAGCTGCATTAGGCGCTGTTGGAACCACTGCTGGAATGGCGTTAAAGAAAGCAACGGGTCAAGGAATTATGCACGCAGAAAACTTAAAAAAAAAGATCACGAGCAAAACAACGCGGAAGACGTCTAAGAGCACCAAACGTTCCACAGCCGGGCCGTCTAAGATTATCAGGCCCAGTATACGGTCGCGGTCTAAGACTTCCAGGGACCCCATATTCATGGTACGGAAAAGGTCTAAGACTGCCCCGGTAACTTCGTCATCGAATTCGATGATTCTCCCTATGTCTAATTTTGATTTACATAATGCCGCTAAGCAACTGAATATAAAAAACTTTAGAGGAGTTTTTATGCGCGATCAATTACCTACCGTTGCAATGCGACATGAAACTGGTATTATTAATCTCGATAAAAGCTCTGGCCCGGGCACTCATTGGGTGGCATATGTAATTCATCCACGTGGAATTATTTATTTTGATTCATATGGGTTGGCACCACCAAAAGAATTTTTTAGAGTATGTTAAAAGTACTGCTATGCAAAGTAAGAATTCGATGCGTTCTAAAATCTGGTATTCAACATTACCAACACAAAAAATAACGGATCCGCCAATATATGGTCGAGAAGTACTCGCTGTACTTGATGCTGTATCAAAATCAACAACACCACCTCATAAAGTCGTGCATGAATATACCACGTTGTCACACTTAAACAGATACTAGTAATTATAATGGTAGATATTTATGGAAATCTTCTAGCAAAGCTCAGCAGCAAGTCGATTTATCTAAATATGCAACTCTTGATCAGCTCAGAAATGAAATCGATGATTTATTAAATATCACAAGTGTGGATCAAAATGAAGTCGTTGTTTTTCAGGATAAACAAGGACGATTAAAAACGAGTAATATAGAACTGTTAGATGTTCTTATACGAATTCCTACCGCGGTTATTAATAATATCGTTACTTTTGCTGATCAAGGTAAAATACAAGATTCCGGTAAGTCAGTTAACGATTTTATCAAGCGAGCTGGTGATTCATTCACCGATACCATTATTATGAATCGAAATAAAATTATAGAAATTGGAAACCCAACCGCAGATACAGATGCAACAACAAAAAAATACGTCGATGATCAAGGATTTAAGTACGTATTAGTCAACGGTGGTATAATGCGTGCATTTCTCAACATGAATAATAATGGTATTAATAATTTTAGAACACCAGAATCAGATTTCGACGCTGCAGCGAAGAAATATGTAGACGATAAGGAAATTCCTATGACAACTTCGTTAGCTACAATCAATAATGAAATGACTACACTCAATGCTAATTTTACTAATCACGTACAAACGTTCTTAAATTTTCGTAGAAATATAAACAAATCTATTAATGAATTTTTTGGAAGTCCACCAACTGTTGATATCAAACTCTCCGATATTAACATGAAACTCAACGACATTATTAACGGAATACCTAATATTGTTCAAAAAACTAATCTGATTAAAATTCCACATGGACAAATTAAAAATATCGTGTACACAGTAGCATCAGGATCATCAATATGGACACCGCGCGATAACACTCTCGAACATACCGCAGAAGTAACTGGGTTATAAACCTATCCGTGTACGGTTTGGAAATTACTGCGGCCACTTCATTATCACCGAATGTATATTATAATCCTCTGCTGGTGATGCTAACCAAGGACATCAAAGAAACGTTTACGTTGACATCAACGGAAATGCCCCCGAGACGTTACTGGTGGTGTCTGGAATTCGTAGCTAAAACTGTTTAATTATTTAATTAAATGACGTTGTATTTGCATAATGAATCAAGTGACGGTGTCACTTATCGACGTTCAACGTCACAGATACGCTCAAGTATGCGAGTGTCAAACCAAACTAAAAAATATCATCGACGATTATACAGTAAAAGTAAAAAAATATCGCAGACGTATGGTTGTTATTGATATAATTGTTTACTCAGTTTCCGCTGTTATTGCTGGAACCGGATTATTATTATCAACAATAACAATGACAGCACCTGCAGTTGTAACAATTGTCGTTTCAACTTCAACAATTATCGAAGGCATTCTCAGTATTATCGCTAAGAAGATATCTACGTGTACAAATGATAAATTACACGATTACATAATAAAGCTACACACAGTAACAACATCTTATTCTAAACTATCATCGTATCTTTCTGCGTACCTCAGCGATGGTAAAATATCTGATGAGGAGTTCGCAACGATAATGAAAACCTACGATGAAGCATTTAGAATGGAACGCAACGCGTTCTCTAGCGATTCTAGTGATAAAGTAACTTGTGATAGAATGAAGATTGAATTCCCTAGAGTGCGTTCTATTAAAATAAGAATTAAATAACGGAGTATTTTAAATAATGTCAGTGTTAGAACTATTACAACAGATCGTCACTAATACAATGCCGTCAAAAACTACTATGATATCATTAAGTTCGACCAATCCTGAATTTAGCGTTAACTTTCCAACTGCAATTCCAGCAAGTGAAATAGCATTAGCACAATTACGAGTTTAAAATAGCTGGCCAAATATCAGGTCAAAATCGTTTGGTGGACTACCAGCAAACAATTCACTTGTATTTGCGAATAAGAATAAACCTGATGGAACTCCTGATTGGCAAGTTGTTGGAATTTCAACGGGCAGTTATCAAATAGAACAGATTAATGATGAGTTCCAACGCAGAATTAAATCTATCACAGGAAAAGAATCCAAAATAGCAATCACTGTTTACGAACCAACATTATCAGCGGCGATCGAAATAAATTCCTCTGATTATGTTGTAGATATTTATCAAAGTTCCATCAGATCTGTGTTAGGATGGCCTGATGTTAAGCAAAGGTCAAATGGAATTCCAGAACCACCCATACAGGAACTAAAAACAACGGATAAAAGATTCATTAAAGATCCAGAATATCGAAATAAAAATGCATGGTACCGTATAAGATTTGAATTTGATCCAAACGGCGAGTATTACTTCACCGAGTTTGACGGTAAAAGGATCCCCAAGATAGCTAGATCGGCATTTGATGTCATCAAAGACGCCAGGACGAAGACTGATAGAGATATTGTTGATGAAGAATTTTTAAAAATATTTTTAGATGTTCTTAAACCTGAATACGATAACATTTAATGATTTAAGAAGTTTATTTATTTCATTATCACAAGATTATGATTATGGTGTAAAAAATCAGATAATCAAAACAATAAAACATTTAAATGGGATCTTATTTGATTTATACATCGCTAATCGAAGTATTATAAACGTTGCTACAGTCGAAGGTACTCTTTACGCAGGTTCAATAGAAAAGCAATTATTTCTTGATCATTACAAAATAACAGAAAAAGATTTACAAACATTTATAATACCAGCACTTAGTTCAGTTGATCTTAAAAAACAACTCAACGATGTCATTGATGAGTATTTCCCTAAATTATTTGCAGCGTGGATAAAAATAGCCCCACCACCGGTTATTCTTAAACACAATAATGATCCATACGGTGGAGGCCGTCATATCTCGCCTGGTATTGTTAATATAACATCAACAATCGCAGTCAATCTAGTAAGTGATGTAATTGATGGCAGCTATCAAGTAGATCTTTCAAAAAGTAGCACTGCTGAGCAGGGGTATATATTATATTCATTCAGTCCTCAAGCGCCACCCGGGTGGTTAATTGTATCTGAACCAATTAACCCCGTTTATCTACGTGTACATAATCCGTTATTATCAAGAATACATTTCAAACTTACAGACCAAATAGGACGTATTTTGGATTTACAGAATGAAGTTTTAAGTATTAATCTGTATGTGAGATCATAGAGCGTTATATCGCAAAACAAAAAAAGAAAGAAAAAAATATCCGAATCTAACTCGGATCAGAATAATTTTTTTTTGACTGGGGTAAATTGTTATTATCAGAATAAAATAAAATAATATAAGTAAATAACCTGTATACTAGTTTTGCCAGGGATTTTGTTTAGCCATTATCACATTAACTCCACCTTCACTTTCATTTTCACAATGCTCTCTTAACTGTCTTATACGAAGGTTCACAATCTTTTTCTGTTCGTATTCATGAGATAATTCTAACTTAATTTTGTCAATAGCGTTTGAGAGAGGTACAAACAGCTTTACCTGATTATCTGTAACTGTTGCCAGCGACTGTAACATTGCCTGCTGGATAAACTTCATGAATTTATAATCAGATGGTAAAGTGTATCTGTTCTCTAATTTCCGTTGTTCTAATGATTCAAAGTCAGACAGAATTTTTTCAGGATTAAGATTATCAGATATATTTATACCGTTATGCTGTAATATTTTAATCGCAGAAATAATGACATTAATGTTTTCGGAATTCATTATATTCATTATGTTTGTTTAATATAAAAATAAAATCAGAATAATATTAATAAAATAAAAATAATAGTCCCTAAGGACTGTTTCAAGATGATTATATACATATGATTATGATTATTATGATTATGATTATGATTATATCTTAATTACGGACAGCATTTTAACCCCATGTGATCCCCTAGGTTGTCAAAGAACATCCTAGCAGGATCAGAGGTCACATACAAACTTAATTCTAAGAACTTAACTAACTTATCCTTGGACAGCACAGTTACATGTAAACTTAATTCTAAGCACTTTAACTCTAGGACAACACAGTTACATATAAACTTATCTTAAAGACAATATTACGGGCCTTCTCTACGTTCAATACAAATTTTTGCACACTCCCCCATCATAATCGCCCAGGGAGTGCAAAATTGCACCCACCAAGTGAAATGGTGGGACAGTGTACAAATTTTCTATTGAAACGCAGAAGGGCTAGCTGACGCCCATTAAATAATAAATTTTGGCATAATATCGCCTTTCGCCCGAGAGTATGCCGGTCACGAGAATCAAACCACGGACCTCGAGCATGAAAATCCAGCGCGTTAGCAATCGGCCACCGGATTTCAATATGTATACATAATGAAAATATTATTATATAGTTAAAGCGTAATGTACTTAAAGTATACAGAATAAAATCAGAATTTATTGTAATGTATTATGGATTTCTTAATAAAATCAGAATTTATTGTAAAATGTGAATTTATTTCCAGGCTCCAAATACTTGATGCTACATTACACAAAACCCACAGTTAAAAGTCTGTATTAATCAGACGTCGCCAAGGATACTAAAATAATCGATAAGTTATACGAACACGCGTCATACTCATTAATAAAAATAACCTCATGTACACACTTCACTGCTGGGTCGCAAAGCGTTTCATAAGAATGTGGAAAATATAAATATTATTGAGATTTTACACAAACATAATGTTGAGACTTTACATGATTCATAGAATATTATGCACATTGCGTAACATACAGCATCATTATTTGTACAACGATGAAATTAATGAAAATTCTCAATTGTTGTAGGGCCAAACCCCCAGCGATTCTCTAATTGATTTTGATGATTTCTTGATAAATTTGACAATAACTCACTAAAAACTGATAAAAAATAAGAAATTTTGATCAAAAGTCACTTCATATTAGCAAAAAATAGTAACATTTTAGCCAAAGTTTTCTACAAAATTCATCAAAATCAATTAGAGAATCGCTGGGGGTTTGACCCTCTCAGCGCTACAAAATCTGGCCGATTTTCATTGATTTTTGGTCATTTTTCATGCAAAAAACAAAATTTTCGAACAAAAAACCAACAAAAAAACACAATTTTCGAACAAAATCAACAAAATGAAAAAAAACACTAAGCATTCTAAAGAATAATTTTTATCATCTTATTTTTATTTGCAATATTGTTGAGATTTACATGCATAACTAAATTCATTGGAATGTTTTTACAGTCGAAGTTTGGACAATCAGAGAATGTGATATGTGTTTTGTGTACTATTGAAAGATATATCAATAATTGCTCAAAACAGTGTGTGATCCATTTTGACCAAAACTCACAATATCATTAGCACAACAAGTACGACAACTGCAAGATTTACTAGGTTATGCTTGACGGAGTTGTCTCGCTTAATCATCTGATACCATAGGAACATTACATCATGGAAAAAAAAAAAAAGACACCTGCATAAAACAAACTATGAAAGCAAAACAGAGGAAAGAAAGAGATATTGGTTCATGAAGAAGGTTCTGGTAGACTAACATACTGGAATGTGATTTTTTTGTAGAAATCTTTTGGAAAAAGCAGATCTCGTGATATTATCTGAAGCGTGTTTAACTGAAGGTGATACTATGTTAAAATATTTACCAGCAGAAGTAATTGATTTAAATATAATTTCTTCACCATCTGTATTTATAGATTTAACAGCCCTTGCGTATTTTTCGCCGTAGCCAGTATTTCCGGACTTACAAATTTGACTTTGTGTAACAATTCTCAAGTTATCAAGCGAGTTATCAAGTTTATCACCACTGATGTGATCGATACACGTCTGTCTTTGATTAGTCCAAAATAACACTCGCACAGGAACCTATGTGATAAATATCTTTTTTTTCTGGTCAGCAGAAGTAAATCTAAGATAACCAGTGTTATCAACACTACCGACTGGTTTCTTTAATCTACAGTTCCTAATTACACCATCACGAGATGCTTCATAATTGGTGATGATTTGAAGCTTTACAAACTCATTTTGCTCCATTTATATACTAATATTACTTGTTTAAATCATTATTTTGAAAATCTAGCGAGATAATCTTCCTCGGTTTTTATAGGAGATTCAGAAGATGTGTTTTTTTTTTTTTTTTATCGTAATATCGTTTCAGCTCTCTGTATTTTTTACCACCGCATTGCACACACAGTTGAGTTTTTCCTCTGACTCCAACACCACACCGCACACACGGTTTTGGTCCTAAACTACCTTGTCTAACGCATTGCATATGGTAGCCGCAGAATTCGTTTACGCATGCTTTGTTACAAGGAGAAGTATATCCGATCATAAGCCAATGGCATCGATTCTTTGTTTGAATCATATACAAGAGATTAAAATTCAATTTAAATTCACATTTGTCCTAATTATAATAATGCAGGAATTATCCGCAATTGAACATTCTGGAGCTAGATTTGATCTTGACAGACTGCCGAAATATAAATTTAGTTTTTCGATGCAAGATCTAGCTTTAACGAATAAAGATGTAACTAAACGTATCCGTGAAGCCAAAAAGGAATTTCGCGACGATGGTGCGGCTCATGTGTGGTCGACATTCAGAATTGAAAATACTGTTAATATGATGAATGACAAACGAAGAAGAGAGATTATTGACTACCTTGTTCAGAAATATTTTATTTTAATAAAATTTATTGTAAAGACAGACGATGACACTTGGATTATTCGTGACAAACGTGATTCTGTCCACATGCAGTCAGGAAATAATATTGTTCTTAGTAAAAATTCCAGACCAGGAATACTTACTGGTATTGACAAACCATATTACGAACAAGCATACCCTGTGACTGCGGTTGTGTACGCGGTATATCCGTTAAATAATAAACCTAACGTTGGGGATCTCAAACCCATGAAATTGTCAAGGATAAATTTCGTAGCTGAACGGGTTACAGAACACTTCACAAACGCGATACGCGGAAACGGTTTAACAGATTTACGACGTAAAAAAATAAATATGTGGGCAGAAACAGTTAAAGATACCGGAGCGTCTATCAGCGACATTGCTGAGCTGGGAAAGAAATTAAAATTCCCAATAACAGTGAAGACGTTAACCGGAGAGATTTTGTACAAACCAAAATATAAATCAAGAGGAGCTTCGATAGATATTATTGATCATAACGCACATGCATGGACTGTGGCAGTAACAATATTTCCACGAGACAGAACGGTTAAATTTTATAATGGTCATGTATTCGATGCTATCAGAAATATCAGCAAAATTGACCCTGTATCTGTGTGGCTGTTTCAGAGTTCGGAATATGATTATCATGATCAGTTTGTACGGTCTAATGGTGATATTTATCGTACAGAATCTCTCCACGAAGAAATGAAAAATCTTGCATTAAAATATACCTCTGATGATATTAAGGTTGCACAATTACTTAATAACTGTTTTACCGTTCCATCAATTGCTGCTCACTACGCTCAGGAGAAAAATTCATGGAAACCGACACGATTGGAATTTCTTGAAGATGTCCAACACAGTTGTGTGGAATACGAACACGGTGGATTGTGGAATACTAAATACGATTATAATGACGTTATCTCAGTTCATATGGTAGCATGTTATCCTGGAAGTTTTCTTGGATACGGAGAATGTTCTGAATACTTTAAGAGATTTGGTCATCCGACACACGAGATGACCAGAATAGCGATAAACGGACCCTTACAAGATTTTGACTTAACCGGATTTGCCTGTATAGAGTCGTTCGAGTTTTACGAGGATCTCCATCCGATTGTTTATGCGTGGTTTGGAAGACATTTTTCAGAGCGACGTTGGGCTCCAATAGTGCTAATAAAGTACATGCTTGATGCTGGAATTTTAGTGTCGCTGAACGTGAGTGAAGCAATTATATCATACCGCGTGCAGAAACAAGTCTGGTTGCCAGAACCGGATGTATTTAATATTAATGACGCTAGGAGAGATTTTCCTAATCCTGAAGATGATATTGTTTAAATTTCTAATAGTATACGTGAATGCAGGAGAGAAAGTGATGAGAAATTTGCAAAAGATCTCGGCAGAAAAATAATCGGTAAATTTACGCAAGGAGGATCATATGATCATAAACGAGCATGTACAAGATTAATCATGGACGCTGCTGAACTCGATTTTATGATTGCTGATACAACCGAGAAAAACACATTTATAAGTCGAAGTAATGCTTATTTATCAGTCGGAACTAAATTAGGTACAATTGTGATCTATACTGATGGCGAGTCACCGCAGTTTACTCATTTAAGATCTTCGATGCTAGAGTACGTTTCGATAAATCTATTATCAATGATAAACAGATTTCCTCGTTATGCAGTCAGAGTTGCGACAGATTCATTTTATATAAACAAAAAATATGCGGATTCGTTAAAACAATTGCGTATTAACGATCATGCATCATGGGACAAATGGAGAATAAAACGTGAAGATATAATTAGTTATTCTGAATCTGCCGATGTTGAAATTGCGAAAACATATTACAAGAATAATCAAATACCAGGGATGTCATCGGCACCATCTGTATGTGATCCTGTGGCTAAACATAAAACCGTTTATCTTAATGGGTGTGGTGGTTCAGGTAAAACAACACGCGAGATTGAATTATTTAATAATTGTTCTGATATGATTGTTTTGACACAGACACATAAACTCGCCAGGGAAATAAAAGAACGAGGAGTAAAATCATGTACATATCATAGTTTCTTTCGATGGTGCGGAGACGCATGGACTCCATCGCGGATGGGTGAGAAATACATTCCTAAAATTATTTATCTGGGACGAGATATGCACGGTGCCGCTAGAGGTATTAAAAATATTTCTTGATTGGCTGTTATTGAAGAATAGTGATGTGGTGATGTGTGGCGATCATGGTCAACCGCCACCTTTCATTGGATCGTCTCCACATGAGTAGCTGAAAACATTTGTAGATTATTATGAAGAAATAACTGATGACCATAGAGCTATTGATAAATCACTAAAAGAGTTTAAAAAGTTAATAAGACTACAGCCAGATAAAATACAATGTGAGATAATGCGTAAAGTAATTCCAGAAACTTCTATGAATAATTTTTGGACTTTATGGAGACCTGCTGATTTGATAGCTGCAAGTAGAAAAATAGTTCGCGATACACTTCAACAAAAATTATTTACGTTACATAAAGAAAAATTTTCAAATCTACCTGTACCTTTGTGTTATCGCCCAGCAGATACTCGACGAGAGAATGTTGATGTTGAGATTCCTGGTGGTGGAATACAAAATCTTGTGTTAAATGATATTGTTTTAGTTGTTGTTGATGTTGTTGAGAACGCGTTAAGCATGGATAAATCGCCGTGGACGTTAGGATACGCTATAACGATTCACTCGTCACAGGGATTAACTATTACCGATACAAATATTTGGATTGTCGATGATCGTATAGAGTGGTCAAATTTAGTTTATCTTGCGGAGTCTCGAGTTAGAAGAATATCTCAACTGGGCCGGGTTATCATGGATTGCGTAATAACCGAAGAAATTCCTGACAACTTTGTCGATATCAATAAAAAATTAGCGAGTTATAAGCAATGTGACAAAAAAAAAAATAATCGCGATTTTAATATTGATGCTGAATTTATTATAACACTAAAACACAACAGAATAATCATTGTGCAAGTTGTAACTGTAATATGCTGTGGCAGTACTCGAGTAATAATCCAAGACAATTTACCGTTGATAGAATTAATAGTAGTCTTGGTCACACACGCAAAAATGTGAAGCTGACCTGCCTTGAATGTAATCGACGTCGGGGCGCTGGACGCCCTGGTGCAAGTTTATAAAAGTGAACGCGGTGGTAATTGTGTATCCGTAGGAATAATTTGTAATTGTTCGCGTACAAATCCACGCTGAGGAGCAGTTGAATCTAATCTGTAGATTGCAGGTCTACCTGTGGACCTTACCACGCTAGAAATTTTGTATGTGGTCACACTCCAGATAGGATCAGTTGCTCTTTTTCTACCTCCTTCAAGTTCACCAGGTTCATATAAATATCTTACGGTAACATTACCTAGTACTGGTTGAGAGGAAGATTTACGTTGTATTGGTATATATTTTTTTGTGGTGGCAATGGAAGGTTTCATAGAAGTTGCACGAGTCACTTCGTTGTTTAACGCAGCTGTCACACTCGGTAACCTTGCAACCCATTCACGAGATCTCTCCGTGGACTTAAAGGCAGCGGATATTTCCCTCGCGTATTGATATCCAAATAACCGCTCAGCAAGTGTTCGATTAAATCGTTCAACGATTCCCTGATCACGATGAATTTCTGTGTGTCCTCGTCTGATTTTAACGTTATGTCGCTTCATCAACGATGATACTGAACCAAAAAATTCTTTGCCAGGATCAGCCTGTAGCAGTTGTGGCCATCGTAGACCACCACGTAGATAAATGCGTTCAAACGCAGATGCAACTTCAGTTGCTGTCTTTGTTGATAATGGTTCTGCTTCTTTATATCTACTCGCAACGTCAACGACGGTTAGCGCGTATCTGTATGTGTATTGACGTCTGCCAATTTTAATGGTATCGTGTGGTATAAACAAAATATCTGCTTGATGAACTTCGTTAGGGGTACTGACATCAAAATGTGCATACTGAATTTTTTTAGGTGGTGGTAGATAAATTTGCCATATTGCCTGTCGTGCTAACCACGCTGCAGCGACATCACGTGAGACTTTTGCTGCTTCAGCAATTTTACTAATCGCTGTTTTACCTCTCCAATATCCTCATGGACTATAATAAACAGATTCCATTATTATGATAATAATCAATTGATTAATTACCAGCCCCTAACATTATTTTACTTTTCATACCAGTTTTTATCAGAAAAGCAGCTAATCTTTCTCGAAGTGATTTATCTTTTACATTATTTACGGCATGAATTAATTTTATATCGGCGAGATGTCGTTGTTGTAAGTCTTTACTTTTATACGCGACATCGTGAATGTGACACGCTTGATCAATTGCGTTTATTGGATACTCTCCAGGTTTTGGTTGGTCTTGGTTATCGAGTCGGATATCGAGACGAGTTCCAGGACCACAATAATTATATCCAGGTATATGTTTTTCACCAGGACACTTTGACCATGGAGCTCCTGGTAATTTACCTAAAGAAGCAGCTATATCTCCACCTGTCTTTAATAAAATAAATTTGTATTTTTTTGTACCACATTTCACACACCTGCCTGTAAGTGCGCGCCTGTTATTTTTTGTTATTATTGTCGTTAATCCACTGGTATGAGTGGGTGCTCTACATCGAACACAATATAAATCCATATTATTATTATATGGATATAATTGACTTCTCAGCGACACGATAACAAGAGCCAGTCAAACATCATCCAGCGCTACCAAATTCTATCAGAGCAATTATACTTGGCCCATCTGGGTCTGGTAAAAGGCAATTATTACTTAATCTGATAATGCGATGGCTCAAGTGGGATAAATTATATTTAGTAGCACCATCTGTAGATGATCAACGATGTTATGAAGTACTTAAAGATTTTAATGAAAACGCAAAGTCGCTGACGTGTCCTGATAATGATGCTATTGATTTTATTACCGATGTCGATGAAGCGCCATCTATAGATGATCTTGATGGATGTATTAATAATCTCGTAGTGTACGATGATGTAATGCTGGATAAACAATCCAATCCAGCTCGGATATTTTCGCGAGGCCGTCACAAAAATACAGACGCAATTTATTTAACTCAGAAATACACGCAAATTCCTAAAGTAATCAGAGATAATTGCAATATCTTAATTGTGTTTAATGGAGTAGATAATTATACTTTACAAAATATTTATTATACTTGGAGTTCAGGGGACATGGACATGATTAAATTTAAAAACTTCTTTTCAAAAGCACAAGCTATTCCGTTCGGATTTATAACAATAAATTTACATGACCCAAGATCTAGATATCGTATAGGTCTGGATAAAATCTTTTGTTAATTACAGCAGCAGAGAGGGTGAACGACCAACGTTGAGTGACCGGCGAGTAAAATAAACACACCATAAAAAAACCCCCAAAAGTCAGAGATAAAGTAACGAGATAAGCTAACCCTAGAGAAATCTCATGGTCAGTTAGAGGTTGTGGTTTAACGTTACTGACCTTAAGATTTCCTTTTCGTAGAAAGGCTTATTTTTTTTATAAATAATGTCTCAAGCAAAATGGTCTGTTCACCCTCTCTGCTGCTCAAATTAACTGGCACAAAATAAGGGTAGGAGAATTCTCCAATTTATATATTAAAGCAAGAGGGGTGCCCATCATGGAAGAAATAAGAAAAGAAAATAGCAGGCATATGCAAAAACTAAACAAGATAACGTTACCATAACTAACGCAACACACATAGTTGAAGAAATATACAGCTTTTATAAAGAACTGAACATTATACAAAATATATCCTGGTTTGATAGAAGGATACGCTGGGAATATACAATTTTCGCAAATACCCCAGGACTCTAGGTCTCAATGCGAAAAACTTATAATATCAAATGAAATAATTGCAGCATTCGAACAACTCCATCGAGGCAAACCACTTGGTTCTGGTGGCTTAACGACGGATTTTTCTATTACCTTCAAATATCTCTTAATTCCAATATTAAAGATAGTATATATTAATATTTTATTAAATAATGAAATGACGTCAAAGATGAAGAAGCGTTAGAAACACTTGTATATAAGGTGAAAGGAGATGTAAAAGACCTAATTACTTGGATACCGATAGCTTTTAAATACAGACTATACAATACGTAGTAAGATCCTTGCTAACAGAAATAAAACATGTAACGGAAACATAATTAACATTATATTCCGAACAAAATTGTAACCTTAAAAACAGCGATTGAATTTTTGGAAACTAATGGAGAGAAGGGAGCCTTGATCTTATAGATCAAGAAATGGTCTTTGACAGAATAGATTGTTACATAGATATAGTTTCTTATATACGCACTCAGAAATTTAATATAGAACGTTCAGCGAGATAGGATTTTTATTGATGATATTATATGTAATAGCAATAGAAACCCTCCGCATAAATGTACATAACAATAAAAATATAAAGGGAATTTAACTCCCCAACCTCAGAAAGGAACTAAAAATAGTATAGCATGTTCATGACTGTACCAATTTTACTTCTGACGCCTATCCCTTCAAACATTTAGAAAAGGAATTTATGGACTTTGGGAAAGCACTAGGATCTAAGATCAATCATGCAAAAACTGAAATTCTGTTAATAGGTAACTGGCAATGGAACCACCCTGGACTCAAACTGGAACTTGTAACGACACATGTCAAAGCACTAGGTGTGACTTGGGTGGGAAAATCTTAGAGTATAAAATTCAACACATTTTAGAAAAACTACGAACTAACTTACAAATGTAGTCACATGCAAATTTGAATATAATAGATCGAATGCAGGTCACTTAGACATATGTATATTTAAATATGGTATATGCTTAACTAGGTAGATGACAATATGATAGATACCACTGACAAATAAATAATCCTGTTCATATGGGGAGGGAAATTAAATTACCTCCGCAGGGAATACTAATATAACAAAATGGTGTTTGGAGATACCAGCATGCCCCTTTATGTAAAACAGGGCTTATACACACACAAAATGCGATATTAAACTGCAGACACATGAAGAAGAGAGAAAGAATTTAATTGCAACTCAGTATGGCACCTTTAAGATAGAGAACCTGCTATACACAACGGATATAAACATTCAAGAGTTGTACAAGAAATAATAAATTGCGTTATAAATATCATGATCAGATGTGGTAGAGCATCTTATCTCACTTGGAAGAAAAAGAAAAAACACGGCATGGTAGAAACCCTGGTAAATCTTATACCTAGACACCCACAATTGCCTTTCTCTATTTTCCGGTTGCCAAACGAGGTTACGATTTTGAAACTCGTGGCGGCATCCAGAATATTTTTAATACTATTTTTTATCTTCAAACTTCTTTTAAACTCTCTCACCCAATTTTTATTTATTTATTTATTTATTTATTTATTTATTTATTTATTTACTTTTATTTTATTTCCGTCCTATAACTGGCAATTTAACGAAGTCATATATAAACACACACATTTGTCTTCTGTGAGTCCAGGCTGCCAAACAAGAGGTCGCGAGTTCGAAACTTGCTGCGGCATCACAATTCTTTAATAATTTTATTTTGTATTTTTATGTTCAAACTTTCTTTTGAACTCGCTGATTTAACATCGTTTACTTTTTTTATTCCCGTTCGAGGACGGGCATTTTAACCTAGTAAATAAATACCGAGTGGTCCTGTCCGCCTGAAATAGAAAAAGAAGATCATGGGTTCCGGTCCCCGAGTGGTCTTAGGTGCTCGTCTTTAAAATCACCGAACATTCTCACCTAGCTCGCTCCGCTTGGCTCGTATCTCGGGTTCGGCGAACGTGTGCATTTGGGAAAGATTGCCAGCAACTTCCCAGCATTCGGTGGATCTTCCCATAGGTTTCCCAAGTTCCTCCACCTTATATACTGGCCGCCATATATCAATTGCTGAAATAAAGCGTTAAGCCAGCAACAACAACAACAACAACCACATGGGGAAAATTGCAGATCCTAGCATGGATTAACACGAACACTATATACAGGATAGAAAGTAAAATAGAAGTGCCACTTGAAGTAAAAAATAATGAAGGTGTTACGCCAATGCTACCGGCTAACGCGAGTTAGTACTAGTCACACCGGAATTTCTAAGAGTGGCATAACAACAATGGGGCCGGATCAGATCAAGTGTTGGGGAGAGAGGTCAAACATTTCAAAAGGGCTCTGATCTTCCTTGTAAGAGCACCAATGCAAACGTCTATGTGTATATTGACACAGTGTGCATAATACCCAATAAACGTGCGCAACAAAAAAACAAAAAAACAAAAAACAAAACAAAACAAAAAAAC
>JAECUM010004120.1:0-180842 GCA_016617855.1 Megalonaias nervosa | reverse complement strand
ATATATATATATATATATATATATATTTGCAGTATGATTTCCAGGGGGTTCACGTGATCCCCCTTAACCCATGCTGCGGGCGTCCATTACTTAGATATATCCTCAAGGATGATAAGAAGTTTCATTATTACTTCCAATGAAATCATGACATTAATACTGTACTAATTGAACAATACAAAAATTGAGAGTCATAGACGATTGTCTCATGAAATAAATTTCGCTTGTTTTTGAGAAAAAAAAAGGAATCTTGTTTGGTGGTGTATCGACAGTTAGTCTAGTTTCCCGCTTATCTGACTCCCGATTTGGCAGGATACTATTAACTACCACTCCGGGAACCAGACTCATCAAGAAAACAAAAAGCAGCGACGTAATACACAGATGTGTTCGCGGACACGTGATGGTTGTTGAAACCAGTTGGGACGATCTTTCACATGTTGGACATTTTGAAAATAAATGTTATTTGAACAGAATAACGAACAACTTCATTTGAAAAAGTGCGGTATTAAAAATTATTATCGACATGATTGTAAAATAAGCATTCAGTCATTAAACAGCACAGTTCCCTAACCCCGACGCCCCCTCCTCTGTTTTCTCAATGTCCAACTTTTGGAGGTCCCTCGGTATCTCGCGCCTTCGCTTATACTGCAGTCTATGTTTGTGGACCCCATTGTGCGCGAGTTATCGAGATAGAGGTGTATATCCAAAAGTTATGTTTTGTCCAGCAGAATGTGAAACTTTTCTTATATAATTCAATTGCTTGCTTTAGTCTTCCAATTTTGTTTGAGATAATTTCAAAGATTGAGTGCTATCCAGCAGTATATTAAGACTTTGAGGAAATATACGACTTCATTGCCTGAACATATAGAGCGTTTTCATTAATCACTTCTTGAAAATGACTAATAACCAGAAATTCATTCCAAAATACATATATTCATCCTTGCATGCATGTACGTATGCACATAAAGATGCATAAATCTTTAGATACATACATGTATACAAGTATCGGCACATGTGAGATCATGTTCTTTATGTTACATGCTGTCTATTATAGTTACTGAAACATTGGCATACATAACTCGCTGATTTCATTAAACGAATATACTTCTGTTATTATAGTGGATACACCTGACAAGTCGAGTTGATACTAAGCCCATTACAGTATATTATATCCTCGTGTTCCTATCTGTACTCCTTTCAATGAGTCATATATTATTGATTTTTGATATTTCTTCTTTTTTCATGGCATCCTTCACAAAACAGTTGGTAAGTATTATCTCTTGATATAATTGTATTACTGTGTCTAAACAGTCATCCAAGAGACAGGACACAAAAGAGTAGAGAATTTCAGTATATGTGCAAAATAATCCCTAAGTAATACTGGAGGGAAAATACTAGGCAACTGTTCAAGTAGAAAACACAGATTTAACCTTACTCTTCATAACCTTTGCTAAACTCATCTAACAGTTTACCCTTCATACCATCAGCTAACTTCATGGAACAGAATCAGATGACTAATACATTGTACACATCTCTGATAGAAATATTCCGGTGTTGATTTTATTTTTATTTGTGTGGCAATATCTGGTTCATTTAGTTTTTGTTCTAATGCAACAATATACCATCAGTATCTTTTGATAAAATAATTGTCATTTCACATTATATGTCCAGAAAACATCATCTTCCAAATCCATTAATCTCATCAGTAATGAATTATTGATTTTATCATTGTTCAGATTCTGACTAACTATATATCCAAAAGTTATGTGGTGTCCAGCAGAATGTGAAACTTTTCTTATATAATTCACTTGATTGCTTTCGTCTTCTAATTTAGTTTAGGATACTTTTAAAGATTGAGTGCTATCCAGCAGTATATTAAGACATTGAGGAAATGTATCAATTCAGTGCCTGAACATATAGTGCATTTTCATCAATCACATGCTGAAAATGACTAATAAACAGAAATTCTTACCAAAATACATACATTCATCCATGCATGCCTCAACGTGTGCACATAAAGATGCATCAATCTTTAGATAAATGCATGTATACAAGTATCGGCACATCATATGTGAGATGAATTTTGTTACATTACATGCGGAATGTTATAGTTAATTAAATATAGCCATACATAACTGGCTGATTTCATTAAAGTAATATACATATGTGATTTTAGAGGATACAACTGACAAGAAACGTTGACACTAAGCCCACTAAGCCCTAGAGCATATTATATCATCGTGTTCCTCTCTATACTCCCTTCAATGTGTCATATCATATTATTGATTTTTTATATTTCTTCTTTTTCTTGACATCCTTCAAAAAACAGTTCGTAAGTATTATCTCGTGATATAATTGTATTACATCCTCTAATGAGTCATCTAAGAGGCAGAACAAGAGAGTAGAAAATCTGATTTTTCTCTGTCAGTAACCTTCTTCTATGTGTAAAATAATCCCTAATGAACACTGGAAGAAAAAACACTAGGAAACTGTTCAGTTAGAAAACACAGATATAACTTTACTCTTTATAATCTTAGCTAAATTCATGGAACAAAATCAGGTGACTAATACATTATATACGTCTCTGATAGAAATATTCCGGTGTCCATTTTATTTTCATTTCTGTGGCATTATCTGGTTCGTTTATTTTTCATTCTAAAGCAACAACATAACGTCAGTATCTTTTGCTAAAATAATTGTGACCTCGTGAATATCTCCAGAAAACATCATCTTCCAAATTTATTGGAATCTCATCAGTATTGAATTATTGATTTTTTCATTGTTCCAATTCTGGCTCAATATATATCCAAACGTTACGTTTTGTGCACCAGAATGTGAAACTTTTCTTATATAATTCAACCGCTTCCTTTAGTCTTCTAATTTAGTTTGAGATATTTTCAAAGATTGAGTGCTATCCAGCAGAATATTAAGACTTTGAGGAAATATATCAATTCAGTACCTGAACATATAGTGCATTTTCATCAATCACATGCTGAAAATGACAAATAACCAGAAATTCATACCAAGATGCATATATTCATCCCTGCATGTACGTACATATGCACATAAAGATGCATAAATCTTTAGTTAGATACATGTATATAAGTACTGGTATATTACATACGAGATCAACTTCATTATGTTCCATGCAGACTGTTATAGTTAATGAAATATAGCCATACATAACTGGCTGATTGCATTAAACAAATATACTTCTGTTATTATAGAGGATACATCTGACAAGTAAAGTTGTTACTAAGCCCTCCATTCGAACCTGACAGCATATTATATCCTCGTGTTCTTCTCTATACTCCTTTGAATAAGTCATATCATATTAATGATTTTTTATATTTCTTCTTTTTCATAACTTCCTTCACAAAACAGTTGGTAAGTATTATCTCCTGATATAATTATGTTACTTCCTCTAAAGAGTCATCTAAGAGACAGAACAAAAGAGTGGAAAATTTTATATTATGTGAAAATAATCCCTAAGGAAAACTGGAAGGATAAGTATGTGCAAACTGTTAAAGTTGGAAACACCTTTGGTAAATTCATGGAACAGAATCAGATGACTAATCCATTATACCCGTCTCTGATACAAATATTCCAGTGTGTATTTTATTATCATTTGTGTGGCAATCTCTGGTTCATTTATTTTTTGTTCTATTGCAACAACGTAACGTCAGTATCTTTTGCTAAAATAATTGTCATTTCGTGACTATGTCCAGTAAGCATCATCCACTAAATCCATTGGAATCTCATCAGTATGAATTATTGATTTTGTCGTTGTTCAGATTCTGGCTCAATATATATCCAAAAGTTATGTGGTGTCCAGCAGAATGTGGAACTTTCCTTCTATAATTCAATTGCTTGCTTTAGTCTTCTAATTTAGTTCGAGATAAATTCAAAGATTGAGTGCTATACAGCAGTATATTAAGACTTTGAGGAAATATATCAATTCAGTGCCAGAACATATAGAGCATATTCATCAATCACATGCTGATAATTACTAATCACCAGAAATTCATACCAAAATACATTATTCATCCATCCATGCATGTATGTATGCACATGAAGATGCATAAGGTTTTGAATATGTATCAAAGGATTGGCACATCGTGTTTGAGATCAAGTTCTTTATGTTACATGCAGACTATTATAGTTAATGAAATACAACCATACAGAACTGGCTGATTGCATTAAAGGAATATACTTCTGTTATTATAGAGGATACACCTGACAAGTAAAGTTCATACTAAGCCCTCCATTCGAGCCCTACAGGACATTATATTCTCGTGTTTCTCTCTATACTCCTTTCAGTGAGTCATATCATATTATTCACTTTTGATATTTCTTCTTTTTCATGACATCCTTCACAAAACAGGTCGTAAGTATTATCTCCTGATATAACTCTATTACTTCCTCTAAACAGTCATGTAAGAGACAGAACAAAAGAGTAAAAAGATCTAATTTTTCTATGTCAATAACGTTCTTTTATATGTAAAACAATTCCTAAAAAGAATTGGAAGAAAAAATATTAGAAAACTGTTCATATTGGAAACACAGATATAACATTACTCTTCATTAACCTTAGCTAAATTCTTGGAACAGAATCAAATGACTACCACATTTCACACGTCTCTGATAGAAATATTCCAGTGTTTATTTTATTTTCATGTGTGTGGTAATATCTGGTTCGTTTATTTTTCCTTCTAATACAACAACGTAATATCAGTAGTTTTCACTAAAATCGTTGTCATTTCGTGAATATGTCCAGAAAACAATATCCGCCAAATCCATTGGAATCTCATCAGTTTTGAATTATTGATTTTTTCATTCTTCAGATTCTGGCTCAGTATATATCCAAAAGTTATGTGGTGTCCAGCAGAATGTGAAACTTTCCTCATAGAATTCAACTGGTTCCTTTAGTCTTCTAACTTTGATTGAGATAATTTCAAAGATTGAGTGCTATCCATCAGTATATTAAGACTGAGGAAATATATCAATTCAATGCCTGAACATACAGTGCATTTTCATCAATCACATGCTGAATATGACTAATAAGCAGAAATTCATACCAAAATACATATATTCATCCATACATGCATGTATATATGGACATAAAGATGCATAAATCTTTAGATAAATACATGTATACAAGTATCGGCACATCATATGTGAGATCAAGTTCTTTATGTTACATGCAGACTAATATTATAGTTAAGAAAATACGGCCATACCTAACTGGTTGATTCCATTAAAAAAAATATATTTCTGTTATTATAGAGGATACACCTAACAGGTAAAGTTGATACTAAGCCCTTCATTTGAGCCCTAAAGCATATTAGATCCTCGTGTTCCTTTCTATACTCCTTTCAATGAGTCATATATTATTGATTTTTGATATTTCATCTTTTTCATAACATCCTTCATAAAACAGCTGGTAAGTATTCTCTCTTGATACAGTTGTATTTCTTCCTCTAAACAGTCATTTAAGAGACAGAACAAAGGAGTAGAAAATCTTTTTTATGTGCAAAATAATCCCTAATAAAATCTGGAAGGAAAAATTCTGCGAAACTGTTCAAGTAGAAAACAGATATAACCTTATTCTTCATAACCTTAGCTAAATTCTTGGAACAGAATCAGATGACTAATACATTATATACATCTCTGATAGAAATATTACGGTGTTTATTTTATTTTCATTTCTGTAGCAATATCTGCTTCGTTTATGTGTCGTTCTAATGCAGCCAACATAATGCCAGTTTCTTTTCCTGAAGTAATTATCATTTCATCAATATGTACAGTAAGCATCACCCTCCAAATCCATTGGAATCTCATCAGTATTGAATTATTGATTTTTGCATTGTTCAAATTCAGACTCAATATATATCCAAAAGTTATGTGGTGTCCAGCAGAATGTGAAACTTTCCTTCTTTCATTTAATTACTTGCTTTTATAGTCTTCTAATTTTGTTTGAGATAATTTCAAAGATTGAGTGCTATTCAGCAGTGTGTTAAGACTTTGAGGAAATATATCAATTCAGTGCCTGAAAACATAGTGCATTTTCATCAGTCACATGCTGAAAATAACTAATAACCAGCAATTCATGCTAAAATACATATATTCATCCATGCATGCACGTATGTATGCACATAAAGATGCATAAATCTTTGGATAAATACATGTATAGAAATATCGGCACATCATATATGGGTTCAAGTTATGATATATGCTGTCTATTATAGTTAATGAATTATAGCCATAGATAACTAGTTCATTGCATTAAGTATCACATACTCTATGTGAGATCAAGTTCTTTTTGTTACATTGTGACTATTATAGTTAATAAAATATAGCCATCTAGAACTGGCTCAATGTATTAAAAGAATATACTTCTCTTATTATATAGGATACACCTGACAAGTAAAGCCCCTTCGAGCCTGACAGCATATTATAGCATCGTGTTCCTCTCTATACTCCCTTCAATGAGTCATATCATACAATTGATTTTTGATATTTCTTATTTTTCATGACATCCTTAACAAAACAGTTGGTAAGTATTATCTATTGATATAACTGTATTACTTCCTCTAAAGAATCATCTAAGAGATAGATCAAAGGAGTAGAAAATCTTATTTTCTGTGCAAAATAATCCCTAAGGAAAACTGGAAGCAAAGGTGCGTGCAAATTGTTAAAATAGAACACACTGATATAACCTTAGCTATATTCATGGAACAGAATCAGATGACTAACACATTATAGACATCTCTCATAGAGTTATTCCGGTGTTTATTTTATTTTCATTTCTGTGGCAATATCTGGTCCATTTATTTTTCGTTCTCATGCAGCAACGTCATGTCAGTGTCTTTTCCTAAAATAATTGTCATTTCGTGAATATTTCCACTAAGCAGCATCCTCCAAATCCATTGTAATCTCATCAGTATTGAATTATTGATTTTTTCGTTGTTCAGAAATTCATACCAAAATGCATATGTTCATCCATGCATGCATGTACGTATGCGCATGAAAATGCATAAATCTTTTGATAGATAGATGTATACAAGTATCGGCACATCATATATGGGTTCAAATTTGTTATAATACATGCTGTCTATTATAGTTAAGAAAATATAGCCATACAAAGCTGGTTTATTGCATTAAAGGAATTTATTTCAGTAATTATAGAGGATATACCTGACAAGTGAAGTTGATATTAAGATCTCCGTTTGAGCACTACACCTCATTATATGATCATGTTCCTCTTTATCCTCATGTGTACCAGTCATATCAGACTGATATTTATATTTCTTTTTCATGCCATCCTTCACAAAACAGGTGGTAAGTGTTCTATCTTGACATTTTCTAATACTTTCATTAAAGAGACATGTAATAGACGGAAGAAAAGAGAAGAAATTCCTATTTTACTGTGCCAATGACCTTGTTTTATACTTTCAATAATCCCTGAGGAAGGCTGAAGGAAAAATATTGGGAAAATGTAAAAGACTAAACCACAGATATCACCATACTCTTTGTGATGTAAGCAAGACTCGTGGAATAAAGTCAGCAGACTAATACATTTCAGATGTCTCTGATAGAAATATTCCGGTGTTTATTTTATTTTCATTTGTCTGGCAATATCTTTGTTCCTTTACTTTTCTTTCTAATCCAACCACGTAACGTCAGTACCTTTTGGTAAAATAATTGTGTTTTCGTGATTATATCCAGTAAGCATCATTCTCCAAATCCACTGTAATCTCATCAGTATTGAATTATTGATCTTCTCATTGTCCAGATTCTGGCTCAATATTGTCGTGTCCAGTAGATTGTGATTCTTTTCTTATATAATCCAATTTCTTGCTTTACATGATTGAGTGCTATCCAGCAGTATATAAGACTTTGAGGAAATATATCAATTCAGTGCCTGAACAAATAGACCATTTTCATCAATCCCATGCTAAAAATGACTAATAACCAGAAATTCATACCAAATTACATATACTCATTCATGCATGCATGCACGTATGCACATAAAGATCCATAAAACGTTAAACACATGTATACACTGATGTGCACCTTATAGGTGAGATCAAGTTCTTTATGTTACATGCAGACTATTATGTACACATGTACATACAGATGCATAAATCTTTAGATAAATACATGTATACAAGTATTGGCACATTATATGTGAGATCAAGTTCGTTTTGTTACTTGCAGGCTATTATAGTTAATGAAATATAACCATACAGAACTGCCTGATTGCATTAACGGAATATACTCCTGTTATTATAGAGGATACGTCTGACAAGTAAAGTTGAAATTAAGCCCTCCATTCGAGCCCTACAGCATGTTATATCCTCATGTTTCTCTCTATTCTCCTTTTATTGTGTCATATTATATTGTTAATTTTTCATATTTGTTATTTTTCATAACACCCTTCACAAAACAGTTGGTAAGTATTATCTCTTGATATAATTGTATAACTTCCTCTGAACAGTCATCTAAGAGACAGAAAAAAGAGTAGAAAATCTTATTTTATCTACAAAATAGTACCTAATAAAAACTTGAAGGCAAGATACTTCGAAACTGCTCCAGTAGATAACAGAGATAACCATATTCTTCATAACCTGTGCTAATTTCTTTGAACAGAATCAGATGACTAATACATTATACACATCTCTGGTAGAAATATTCCGGTGTTTAATTTATTTTCATTTCTGTGGCAATATCTGGTTCGTTTATATTTCGTTTTAATGCAATAACGTAACATCATTATCTTTTTCTAAAATAATTGTCATTTCATGTGTAATTGTCCAGTAAGCATCATCCTCCAGATTCATTGGAACCTCATCAGTACTGAATTATTGATTTTTTGATTGTTCAGATTCTGGCTCAATGTGAAACTTTCCTGCTACAGTTCATTTCCTTGCTTTTGTCTTCAAATTTTGTTTGAGATAATTTCAAAGATTGAGTGCTATCCAGCAGTATATTAAGTCTTTAAGGAAATATATCAATTCAGTGCCTGAACATATAGTGCATTTTCATCAATCACATGCTGAAATGACTAATAACCAGAAATTCATACCAAAATACATATATTCATCCATGCATGCATGTACGTATGCACATAAAGATGCATAAATCTTTAGATAAATACATGTATGCAAGTAACGGCACATTATATATGAGCTCAAGTTCTTTATGTTACATGCAGACTATTATAGTTAATGACATATAGCCATACAGAATTGTCTGATTGCATTAAAGGAATATACTTCTGTTATTATAGAGGATACATCTGACAAGTATTGTTGATACTAAGCCCTCCATTCAAACCCTACAGCATATTATATCCTCATGTTCCTCTCTATACTCCTTTCAATGAGTCATATTATCTTAATGATTTTTTATATTTCTTTTGTTTCATAACATCCTTCACAAAACAGCTGGTAAGTATCATCTCTTGATATAATTGTATTACTTCCTCTGAACAGTCATCTAAGAGACAGAAAAGAAGAGTAGAAAATCTTATTTTATGTGCAAAATAATCGCGAATAAAGACTGAAAGGACAAAATACTTGAAACTGTTAAAGTATAAAACACGGATATAACCCTATTCTTCATAACCTTAGCAAAATCTTGGAACAGAATCAGATGACTAATACATTATACACATCTCTTATATAATTCTGTTGCTTTCTTTAGTCTTCTAACTTAGTTTGAGATAATTTCAAACTTTATGTGCTATCCAGCAGTATATTCATACTTTCAGGAAAATGTCAATTCAGTGCCTGAACATATAGTGCATTTTCATCAATCACATGCTGACAATGACTAATAACTAGAAATTCATACCAAAATACATATATTCATCCATGCATGGGTGTACACATGCACATAAAGATACATAAATCTTTAGATAAATACATGTATAGAAGTATTTTCACATTCTGTGTGAGATAAGTTTTTTTGTTACATGCAGACTATTATAGTTAACAAAATATAGCCATACATAACTGGCTGATTTCCATTCAAACCCTACAGTATATTATATCCTCGTGTTCCTCTCTAAACTCTTTTCAATGATTCATATCATATTAATGATTTTTGATATTTATTCTTTTTCCTAACATCTTTCACAAAACAGCTGGTAAGTATTATCTCTTCATATACTTGTGTTACTTCCTCTAAAGAGTCATCTAAGAGACAGAACAATGAAGTAGAAACTCTAATTTTATGTGCAAAATAATCCCTAAGAAAGACTGGAAGGAAAAATACTTCAAAACTGTTCAAGTATAAAACACTAACATAACCTTATTCTTCATAATCTTAGCTAAATTCTTGGAACAGAATCAGATGACTTGTACGTTATACACATCTCTGATAAAAATATTCCGGTGTTTCTTCATTTTCATTTGTGTGGCAATATCTGATTTGTTTATTTTTTTGTTCTAAAGGATCAACGTAACATCAGTGTCTTTTGTTAAATAATTGTCATTTCGTGACTATGTCCAGTAAGCATCATCCACCAAATCCATTGGAATTTCATCAATATTGAATTATTGATTTTTTCATTGTTCAGATTCTGGCTCAATATATATCCAAAACTTGTGTTTCTTCTGGCAGAATGTGAAACTTTCCTTATATGATTCAATTGCTTGCTTTAGTTTTCTAATTTTGTTTGAGATAATTTCAAAGATTGAGTGCTATCCAGCAGTATATTAAAACCTTGAGGCAATATACCAATTCAGTGCCTGAACATATTGAGCATTTTAATCAATCACATGCTGAAAATGACTAATAACCAGAAATTCATACCAAAATACATATACTCATCCTTGCATACATGTACTTATGCACATTAAGATGCATGAATCTTTAGGTAGTTACATGTATATAAGTATCGGCACATCATATATGGGTTCAAGTTATTATACATGCTGTCTATTATAGTTAATGAAATATAGCCATACATAGCTAGTTGATTGCATTAAAGGAATTTACTTCTGTAATTATAGAGCATACACTTGGCAAGGAAGTTTCGAGCACTACAGTTCATTATGTCATCATGTTCCTCTTTATCCTCATGTGTACCAGTCATATCATATTGATATTTATATTTCTCTTTCATCACATCCTTCACAAAACAGGTGGTAAGTGTTCTATCTTCACATTGTCTAATAATTTCTCTAAAGAGTCATTTAAGAGACAGACCAAAAGAGTAGAAAATCCTATTTCCTGTGCCAATCACCTTGTTTTATGTGTTAAATAATCCCTGAGGAAACCTGAAGGAAAAATATTGGGAATGTGTAAATTAAGAAACCACAGATATCACCATACTCTTCATAATATAAGCAAAACTCGTGTCATAAAGTCAGAGGAATAATACATTACAGATGCATCTGATAGAAATATTCTGGTCTTTATATTATTTTCATTTGTGTTTCAATATCTACTTCGTTTACTTTTTGTTCTAATTCAACAAGGTAACGTCAGTATCTTTTGCCAAAATAATTGTCATTTCCTGATTATGTCCAGCAAGCATCATCCTCCAAATCCATTGGAATCTCATCAGTATTAAATTATTGATTTTTTCATTGTTCAGATTCTGGCTCAATATGCATCCAAAAGTTATGTGGTGTCCAGCAGAAAGTGATACTTTTCTCATACGATTCAATTGCTTGCTTTAGTCTTATAATTTTGATTGAGATAATTTCAAAGGTTGAGTCCTTTCCGGCAGTATATTAAGACTTTGAGGAAATATATCAATTCAGTTATTCAACATATAGTTCATTTTCATCAATCACGTGCTGAAAATGACAAAGAAGTAGAAATTCATACCAAAATACATATATTCATCCATGCATGCATGTACGTATGCATATAAAGATGGATAAATCTTTAGATAAATACATGTATACAAGTATCGCCACATCATATGTGACATCAAGTTCTTTTTGTTATATGCACACTATTATAGTTAACAAAATATAGCCATACGTAACTACCTGATTGCATTAAAGGAATATTCGTCTGTTATTATGGAGGATACACCTGACAAGTAACATTGATACTGACCCCTCCATTCGACAGCATATTAGAGCATCTTATATCCTCGTGTCCCTTTCCATACTCTTTTCAATGAGTCATATCATATGATTGATTTTTTATATTTCTTCGTTTTCATAACATTGTTCATCAAACAGCTGGTAAGTATTATCTCTTAATATTATCATATTACTTCCTCTAAAGAGTCATCTAAGAGACAGAGCAAAAGAGTAGAATATCTTATTTTATGTGCAAAATAATTGCAAAGGAGAAATGGAAGGAAAACTGTGTGCAAACTGTTAAAGTTGAAAACACATATATAACGTTAGCTAAATTCATGGAACAGAATCAGATGACTAATCCATTATACACGTCTCTGATAGAGTTATTCCGGTGTTTATTTTGTTTTCATTTGTGCGGCAATATCTGGTTCATTCATGTTTCATTCTAATGCAACAGCGTAACGTCAGTATCTTCTACTAAACTAATTGTCATTTCGTGACAATGTCCAGTAAGCATCATCCTCCAAATCGATATATTCATCCATGCATCAATGTACGTATGCACATAAAGATCCATAAATCTTTAGATAAATACATGTGTACAAGTAGCGTCATATTCTATGTGCGATCAAGTTCTTTTTCTTACGTGCATGCATGTACGTATGCACATGAAGATGCATAAGCCTTTTAATATGTATACAAGTATTGGCACATCATGTTTGAGATCAAGGTCTTTATGTTACATGCGGACTATTATAGTTAATGAAATACAGCCATACAGAACTGCCTGATTGCATTAACGGAATGTACTTCTGTTATTATAGAGGATACACCTGACAGGTAAAGTTGATACTAAGCCCTCCATTTCAGCCCTAAAGGATATTATATCCTCGTGTTCCTCTCCATACTCCATTGAATGATTCATATCATATTAATAATTTCTGATATTTCTTCTTTTTCATAACATCCTTCACAAAACAGCTGGTAAGTATCATCTCTTGATATAATTGTATTACTTCCTCTGAACAGTCATCTAAAAGACAGAACAAAAGAGTAGAAAATCTTATTTTGTATACAAAATAATCCCTAAAGAAAACTGGAAGGAAAAATACTTCGAAACTGTTCAAGTAGAAAACAGATTCTTAATAACCTTAGCTAAATTCTTGGAACAGAATCAGATGACTAAAACATTATACACATCCCTGATAGAAATACTCCGGTGTTTATTTTATTTTCATTTCTGTCGCAATATCTGGTTCGTTTATTTTTCATTCTAAAGCAACAAGGTATGGTCGGTAACTTTTGCTAAAATAATTGTCATTTCGTGACTATGTACAGTAAGCATCATCCTCCACATCCATGTGAATCTCATCAGTATAGAATTGTTGATTTTTTCATTGTGCAGGTTCTGGCTCAATATATATCCAAACGTTATATTTTCTCTAGCAAAATATGAAACTTTCCTTATATGATTCAATTGCTTGCTTTGGTTTTCTAATTGTGTTTGAGCCAATTTCAAAGATTGAGTACTATCCAGCAGTATATTAAGACTTTCAGAAAATATATCAAATCAGTGCCTGAACATATAGTGCATTTTCATCAGACACATGCTGAAAATGACTAATAACCATAACTTCATACCAAAATACATAATATATTCATCCATGCATACATATACGTATGCACATAAAGATGCAAAAATCTTTAGATAAATACATGTATACAAGTTACGGCACATTATATGTGAGATCAAGTTCCTTATGTTACATGCAGGCTATTATAGTTAATGAAATATAGCCATACATAACTGTCTGATTGCATTAAACGAATATACTTCTGTTATTATAGTGGATACTCCTGACAAGTAAAGTTGATACTAATCCCTCCATTCGAGCCCTTCAGCATATTATAGCATCGTGTTCCTCTCTATACTCCTTTCAGTGGGTCATATCATATGATTGATTTTTGATATTTCTTATTTTTCATGACATCCTTCACAAAACAGTTGGTGAGTAGTATCTCTTGATATAATTGTATTACTTCCTCTAAAGAGTCGTCTATGAGTCAGTACAAAAAGAGTAGAAAATGTTATTTTATATGCAAAATCATCCCTAAGAGAAACTGCAAGGAAAAATACATGCAAACTGTTAAAGTAGAACAGCAAGCCTCATCCTCCAAATCCACTGGAATTTCATCAGTATTGAATTATTGATTTTTACATTGTTTTTACATTGTTAAGATTCAGGCTCAATATCTATCCAAACGTTATGTTTTGTCCAGCAGAATGTGAAACTTTCCTTATATAATTCAATTGCTTCCTTTAGTCTTCTAATTAAGTTTCAGATGATTTCAAAGATTTAGTACTATCCAGCAGTATATTAAGACTTTGAGGAAATATATCAAATCAGTTCCTGAACATATAGTGCATTTTCATCAATCATATCCTGAAAATGCCTAATAACCAGATATTCATACCAAAATACATATATTCATCCATGCATGCATGTACGTATGCACATAAAGATGCATAAATCTTTAGATAGATACATGTATACAAGTATCGGCACATCATATATGGGTTGAAGTTTGTTATCATACATGCTGTCTATTATAGTTTAGGAAATATAACCATAGACAGCTGGTTGATTGCATTAAAGGAATTTACTGCTGCAATTATAGAGGATACACCTGACAAGTAAAGTTGATATTAAGATCTCCGTTGAAGCACTACAGCACATTATATCATCATGTTCCTCTTTATCCTGATGTGTACCAGTCATATCATATTGATGTTCATTTTTCTTTTTCATCACATCCTTCACAAAACAGGTGGTAAGTGTTCTATCTTGACATTTTCTAATACTTTCTCTCAAGAGTCATGTAAGATAATCCTATTTTACTGTGCCAGTGACCTTGTTGTATGTGTTAAATTATCCCTGTGGAAACCTGAAGGAAAAATATTGGGAAAGTGTAAAAGACGAAACGACAGATATCACCATACTTTCATAATATAAGCAAAAATCATGGAATAAAGTCAGAGGAATAATACATTACAGATGCCTCTGATAGAAATATTGTGGTGTTTATATTATTTTCATTTGTGTTTCAATATCTAGTTCGTTTACTTTTCGTTCTAATTCAACAAGGTAACGTCAGTATCTTTTGCGAAAATAATTGTCATTTCCTGATTATGTCCAGCAAGCATCATCCTCCAAATCAATTGGAATCTCATCAGTACTGAATTACTGATTCTTTCATTCTTCAGATTCTGGCTCAATATACATCTAAAAGTTAGGTGGTGTCCAGCAAAATGTGATACTTTTCTTATATAATTCATTTGCTTGCTTTAATCTTCTAATTTAGTTTGAGATAATTTCAAAGGTTGAGTACTATCCAGCAGTATATTAAGACTTTGAGGAAATATATCAATTCAGTGCATGAACTTATAGAGCGTTTTCATCAGTCACATGCTGAAAATGACTAATAAGCAGACATTCATACCGAAATACATATATTCATCCATGCATGCATGTATGTATGCACATAAAGATGCATAAATCTTTAAATAAATACATGCATACAAGTATCGGCACATTATATGTGAGATCAAGTTCCTTTTGTTACATGCATGCTAGTATAGTTAATGAAATATAGCCATACATAACTGGCTGATTGCATTAAAGGAATATACTGCTGTTATTATGGAGGATACACCTGACAAGTCAAGTTGATACTAATCCCTCTAATCAAGCCCTACTGCGTATTATATCCTCGTGTCCCTTTCTATACGCCTTTCAATGAGTCATATCATATTATTGATTTTTTTATATTTCTTCTTTTTCATAACATCCTTCACAAAACAGCTGGTAAGTATTATCTCTTGATATAATTGTATTACTTCCTCTAAAGATTCGTCTAAGAGACAGAGCAAAAGAGTAGAAATCTTATTTTATATGCAAAAGAATCCCTAAGGAAAACTGGAAGGAAAAGTACATTTAGACTGTTAAAATAGAACATATAGATATAACCTTAGCTAAATTCATGGAACAGAATCTTTTGCTACAGTAACTGTCATTTCACAATATATGTCCAGAAAACATAATCCTCCAAATCCATTGGAATCTCATCACTATTGAATGATTGGTTTTTTCATTATTCAGATTCTGCCTCAATATATATCCAAATGATATGTGGTGTCCAGCAGAATGTGAAACTTTCTTTATATAATTCAATTGCTTGCTTTCGTCTTGTAATTTATTTTCAGATAATTTCAAAGATTGAGTGCTATCCAGCAGTATATTAAGACTTTGAGGAAATATATTAATTCAGTGCCTGAACATATAGTGCATTTTCATCTATCACATGCTGGAAACGACTAATAACCAGAAATTCATAAAAAAAAATACATATATTCATCCATGCATACATGTAAATATTCCCACAAAGTTGCGTAAATCTTTAGAGAAATAAATGTACACAAATATCGGAACATTCTGTCTGAGATCAAGTAATTTATGTTACATGAAGACTATTATAATTACTGAAATCTTCCCATACAGAATTATAGAGGATACACCTGACAAGTAAAGTTGATACTAAGCCCTCCATGCGAGTCCTACAGAATATTATATCCTCATATTCCTGTCTATACTCCTTTGAATGGTTCATATCATATTAATGATTTTTGATATTTCTTCTTTTTCGTAACATCCTTCACAACACAGCTGGTAAGTATGATCTCTTGATATAATTGTATTACTTCCTCTGAACGGTCATCTGAGAGACAGAACAAAAGAGTAGAAAATCTTATTTTATGTGCAAAATAATCCCTGTGGAAAACTTGAAGGAATAATACCTTGAAACTGTTCAAGTTGAAAAGACTGATATAACCTTATCCTTCATTACCTTAGCGAAATTCTTGGAACAGAATCAGATGACTAATACATTATACACATATCTGATAGAAATGTTCTGGTGTTTATTTTATTTTCATTTTTGTAACAATGTCTTGTTCATGTTTTTTCTGTTCTAATGCAACAACGAAACGTCAGTATCTTTCGCTACAATAATTGTTATTTCGTGACTATGTCCAGTAGGCATCCTCCTCCAAATTCATTGGAATCTCATCAGTATTTACTTATTGATTTTTTTCATAGTTTAGATTCTGGCTCAATATATATCCAAAAGTTATGTTTTCTCCAGCAGAATGTGAAACTTTCCTTCTATAATTCATTGTTTCCTTTAGTCTTCTAATTCAGTTTGAGATAATTACAAAGACTGAGTCCTATCCAGCAGTATATTAAGACTTTTAGGAAATATATCAATTCAGTGCCTGAACATATAAGTGCATTTTCATCAATCACATGCTGAAATGACTAATAACAAGTATCGGCACATTATATGTGAGACCAAGTTCTTTTTGGTATATGCAGATTATTTAAGTTAGGGAAATATAGCCATACATAACTTGCTGATTGTACTAAAGGAATATACTGCTGTTATTATAGTGGATACTCCTGACAAGTAAAGTTGATACTAAGCCCTCCATTTGAGCTCTTGAGCATATTATAGCATCGTGTTCCTCTCTATACTCGTTTCAGTGAGTCATATCATATGATTCATTTTTGATATTTCTTATTTTTCATGACATCCTTCACAAAACAGTTGGTAAGTAGTATCTCTTGATATGATTGTATTACTTCGTTTAAACAGTCATTTAAGAGACAGGACAAAAGAGTAGAGAATCTTAGTTTATGTGCAAAATAACCCCTAATTAATACTGGAAGGAAACATATTTGGAAACTGTTAAAGTAGAACACACATATATAACCTTAGCTAAATTCATGGAACAGAATCAGATGAGTAATATATTATGCACGTCTCTGATAGAAATATTCCGGTGTTCATTTTATTTTCATTTGTGTGGCAATATCTAGTTTGTATATTTTTCATTCTAATGCAGCAACGTACAAAAGAGTAGAGAATCTTAGTTTATGTGCAAAATAACCCCTAATTAATACTGGAAGGAAACATATGTGGAAACTGTTAAAGTTGAAAACACATATATAACGTTAGCTAAATTCATGGAACAGAATCAGATGACTAATCCATTATACACGTCTCTGATAGAGTTATTCCGGTGTTTATTTTATTTTCATTTGTGCGGCAATATCTGGTTCATTCATTTTTCATTCTAATGCAACATCGTAACGTCAGTATCTTTTGCTAAAATAATTGTCATTTCGTGAATATGTCCAGTAAGCATCATCCGCCAAATCCATTGGAACCTCATCAGTATTGAATTATTGATTTCTTCATTGTTTAGATTCTGGCTCAATATATATCCAAAAGTTATGTGGTGTCCAGCAGAATGTGTAACTTTCCTTCTATAATTCAATTGCTTGCTTTAGTCTTCTAATTTAGTTTGAGATAATTTCAAAGATTGAGTGCTATCCAGCACCATATTAAGACTTTGAGGAAATATATCAATTCAGTGCCTCAACATATCGTGCATTTTCATCAGTCACATGCTGAAAATGACTAATAACCAGATATTCATCACGCAATACATATATTCATCCATGCATGCATGTATGTATGCACATAAATATGAATAGATCTTTAGATAGATACATGTATACAAATATCAGCACATCATATTTGGGTTCAAGTTTTTTATGATACATGCTGCTATTATAGTTAAGGAAATATAGCCATACTTATCTGGTTGATTTCATTAAAGAAATGTACTTCTGTAATTATAGGGGATACACCTGACATGTAAAGTTCATATAAAATCTCCATTCGAACACTACAGCACATTATATCATCATGTTCCTCTTTATCCTCATGTGTACCATTGATATCATATTGATATTTATATTTCTTTTTCATGACATCCTTCACAAAACAGGTGGTAAGTGTTCTATCTTGACATTTTCTACTTCTTTCTCTAAAGAGTCCTGTAAGAGACGGAACAAAAGAGTGGAGAATCCTATTTTACTGTGCCAATGACCTTGTTTTATTTTTTAAATCATCCCTGAGTAAACCTGAAGGTACAATATTGGGAAAGTATAAAAGAAGAAACCACAGATATGACCATACTCTTCAGAAGATAAGCAAAACTCGTGGTATCCTGTCAGAGGACTACCACATCGCAGATGCCTCTGATAGAAATATTCCGGTGTTTATTTTATTTTCATTTGTGTTTCAGTATCTGGTTCATTTACTTTTCGTTCTAATGCAACAACGTAACGTCAGTATCTTTTGCTAAAATAATTGTCTTTTTGTGAATATGTCCAGCAAGCATCATCCTCCAATTCCTTTGGAATCTGGAATCTCATCAGTATTAACTATTGATTTTTTCATTGTTCAGATTCTGGCTCAATATATATCCAAAAGTTATGTTTTCTCCTGCAGAATGTGAAACTTTCCTTATATAAACCAATTGCTTGGCAATGCTTTAGTCTTCTAATTAGTTTGAGAGAATTTCAAAGATTGAGTGCTATTTAGCAGTATATTAAGACTTTGAGGGAATATATTAATTCAGTGTCTGAACATATAGTGCATTTTCATCAATCACATCCAGAAAATGACTAATAACTAGATATTCGTACCAGAATTCATATACTCATCTATGCATGCATGTTCGTATGCACATAAAGATACATAAATCTTTAGATAAATATATGTATACAGGTATCGGCACATCATGTATGGGTTCAATTTTGTTATAATACACCTAGTCTATTATAGTTAAGGAAATATAGCCATACATAGCTAGTTGATTGCATTAAAGGAATTTACTTCTGTAATTATAGAGGATTCACCTGACAACTAAAGTTGATATTAATATCTCCGTTCGTGCAGTACAGCTAATTATATCATCATGTTCCTCTTTATCCTCATGTGTGCCAGTCATATCATATTGATTTTTATATTTCTTTTTCATGACATCCTTCACAAAACAGGAGGTAAGTGTTCAGATTCTGGCTCAGTATATATCCAAAAGTTATGTGGTGTCCAGCTGAATGTGATACTTTTCTTATATAATTCAATTCCTTGCTTTAGTCTTCTAATTTTGTTTGAGATAATTTCAAAGATTGAGTGCTATCCAGCAATATCTTAAGACTTTGAGGAAATATATAAATTCAGTGACTGAATGTATAGAACATTTTCAACGATCACTTACTGAAAATAACTAATAACCAGAAATTCATACCAAAATACATATATTCATCCATGCATGCATGTACGTATGCACATGAAGATGCATAAATCTTTAGGTAGATACAGCTATATATGTATCGGCACATCATATATGGATTCAAGTTTGTTATAATACATGCTATTATAGTTAAGGAAATATAGCCATACATACCTGGTTGATTCATAAGTGGAATTTACTTCTGTAATAATAGAGGGTATACCGGACCAGTAAAGTTGATACTAAGGCCTCTATTCGAGCCCTACTGCATATTAATGCATCCTGTTCCTCTCTATACTCCTTCCAATGAGTCATATCATATTATTGATTTTTGATATTTATTCTTTTTCATAACATCCTTCACAAAACAGCTGGTAAGTATTATCCCTTGATATAATTGTATTACTTCCTCTAAAGAGTCACCTAAGAAATAGAGCAAAAGAGTAGAAAATCTTATTTTATTTGCAAAATAATCCCTGAGGAAAACTGGAAGGAAAGATGCATGCAAACTGTTAAAGTGGAACACACAGATATAACCTTAGCTAAATTCATGGAACAGAATGAGGTGACTAATACATTATACATATCTCTGATAGAAATATTCCGCTGTTTATTTTATTTTCATACGTGGAGCAATATCTGGTTCATTTATTTTTCATTCTAATGCTACAACGTAACGTCAATATTTTTTCGTAAAATAATTGTCATTTCTTGACTATGTCCAGTAAGCATCATCCTCCAAATCCATTGTAATCTCATCAGTATTGCATTATTGCTTTTTCTTTGTTCAGATTCTGGCTCAGTATATATCCAACAGTTATGTGGTGTCCAGCAGAATGTGAAACTTTCCTTCTCTAATTCAATTGCTTATTTTAGTCTTCTGATTTAGTTTGCGATAATTTCAAAGATTGAGTGCTATCCAGCAGTATATTAAGACTTTGAGGAAATATATCAATTCAGTGCCTGAACATATAATGCATTTTCATCAATCACATGCTGAAAATGACTAATAACCAGAACTTTATATCAAAATGCATATATTCATCCATGCATGCATGTAAATATGACATTAAGTCGCATACTTCTTTAGATAAATACATGTATAAAAGTATCAGCACATTATATGTGAGATCAAGTTTTTTATGTTACATGCAAAATATTATAGTTAATGAAATATAGCCATACATAACTGGCTGCTTTCATTAAAGGAATATACTTCTGTTATTACAGAGGATACACCTGACAAGTAATGTTGATACTAAGCCCTCCATTCAAACCCTACAGCATATTATATCCTCGTGTTCCTCTCTATACTCCTTCCAATGAGTCATATCATATTATTGATTTTTGATATTTATTCTTTTTCATAACCTCCTTCACAAAACAGCTGGTACGTATTATCTCTTGATATAATTGTATTACTTCCTCTGAACAGTCATCTGAGAGACGGAACAAAAGAGTAGAAAATCTTATTTTATGTGCAAAATAATCCCTAAGAAAAACTTGAAGGAAAAATACTTCGAATCTGTTCAATAGAAAACACAGATATCACCTTATCCTTAATTACCTTAGCTAAATTCATGGAACAGAATCAGATGACTAATACATTATACAGATCTCTGATAGAAATATTCTGGTATTTATTTTGTTTTCATTTGTGTGGCAATGTCTGGTTCATTTATTTTTCATTCTAATGCAACAACATAACGTCAGTATCTTTTGCTAAATAATTGTGATTTCGTGACTTTGTCCAGCAAGCATCATCCTCCAAATCCACTGGAATCTCACCAGTATTGAATTATTGATTTTTACATTGTTCAGATTCTGGCTCAATAGATATCCAAAAGTTATGTTTTCTCCAGCAGAATGTGAAACTTTGCTTATATCATTCAATTGCTTGCTTTAGTCTTGTAATTTAGTTTGAGGTAATTTCAAAAATTTAGTGCTATTCAGCAGTATATTAAGACTTTGAAGAAATATATCAATTCAGTGCCTGAACATATAGTGCATTTGCATCAATCACATCCTGAAATGATTAATAACCAGATATTCATCCATGCATGCATGTTCGTATGCACATAAAGATGCATAAATCTTTAGATAAATACATGTATACAAGTATCCGCACATAATATATGGGTACAAGTTTTGTATAATACAACCAGTCTATTATAGTTAATGAAATATAGCCATACATAGCTCGTTGATTGCATTAAAAGAATTTACTTCTGTAATTATAGAGGATGTGCCTGACAAGTGGAGTTGACACTAAGTCCTCCATTCCGGTCCTACAGCATATTATATAATCATGTTCCTCTTTATCCTCATGTGTTTCACCCATATCATATTGAATTTTATATTTCTTTTTTATGACATCCTTCACAAAACAGGAGGTAAGTGTTCTATCTTGACATTTTCTAATGCTTTCTCTAACGAGTCATGTAAGAGACGGATCAAAAGAGTATAAAATCCTATTTTACTCTGTCAATGACCTTGTTTTATGTGTTGAATAATCCCTGAGGAAACCTAAAGGAAAAATATTGAGAAGGTGTAAAAGAAGAAACCACAGATATCACCATACTCTTCATAATATAAGCAAAACTCGTGTCATAAAGTCGGAGGACTAATACATTACAGATGCATCTGATAGAAATTTTCCGGTGTTTATTTTATTTTCATTTGTGTTTCAATATCTGGTTCATTTACTTTTCGTTCTAATGCAACAACGTAACGTCAGTATCTTTTCCAAAATAATTGTCATTTCATGAATATGTCCCGTAAGCATCATCATCCAAATCCATCGTAATCTCATCAGTGTTGAATTATTGATTTTTTCATTGTTCAGATTCTGGCTCAATATACATCCAAACGTTATGTGGTGTCTAGCTGAATGTGATACTTTTCTTATATAATTCAGTTGCTTGCATTAGTCTTCTAATTTTGTTTGAGATAATTTCAAAGATTGAGTGCTATCCAGCAGTATCTTAAGACTTTGAGGAAATATATCAATTCAGTGCCTGAACATATAAAGTATTTGCATCAATCACTTGCTAAAAATGACTAATAAGCAGACATTCATACCAAAATACATATATTCATCCATGCATGCATGTATGTGTGCACATAAAGATGCATTAATCTTTAGGTAGATACATGTATATAAGTGTCGGCACATCATATATGGGTTCATGTTTGTTATAATACATGCTGTCAATTATAGTCAAGAAGATATAGCCATACATAGCTGGTTGATTGCATTAATAGAATTTACTTCTGTAATTATAGAGGATACACCTGACAAGTAAAGTTGATACTAAGCCCTCCATTCGAGCCCTATGGCATATTAATGCATTGTGTTCCTCTCTATACTCCTTTGAATGAGTCATATTATATTATTCATTTTTTATATTTATTCTTTTTCATAACATCCTTCACAAAACAGCTGGTAAGTATTATCTCTTGATATAATTGTATTACTTCATCGAAAGAGTCATCTAAGAGACAGAGCAAAAGAGTAGAAAATCTTATTTTATTTGCAAAATAATCCCTAAGGAAAACTGGAAGGAAATATACGTGCAGATTCTTTGCCACAAACTCCCCCAGCTTTGTTGGAGGTGGGTTGTAGTGGATTTTGGTTATCGTTATCAAGAGGGTGATCGCCGACGATGTATATAAAGTGTGAAACTTATAGGTGGTATAGATCGAGATCTGAGCATACATATAAAACAGAATGACACGAGCCCCCGTACCTGTAAAGACAATAAATTTAATAAAAATTCATAAACAATTGTGATAATACATTACATTAGGAAGATAGACTTGTTTTTGAAACAGACCATTCAACGAATTTCAAACACAAATATACTTATACAAATAGCCGATCTGTTTTAAGTGATAGAATTAGTTCTTCATCGAATCGAGTGAAAGATCGAAGTCAATGCTTTATACAGATTCATAACCTGATTGTTGTGGTTCAGTCCGGATTCACTGCGACTGTTCTTTAACTTCCCTGTGCCTGTACGTCTGGGTCCTTTCCACTTTTCCCTTCTCCAACTCTCTATTGTCTCCCCGCTTTTGGCCCTCGAACTTTGCTTGTTTCGTTGGTTATGTAAGTACGTGATGCGTAGATACTTCAACAGGTAGATTCGTGTATACGTCATGTGGATACGTCGGTGAATTCATCACGTGGATACGTCGGTGAATACGTCACGTGGAGCTATCTCACCTTCCAAGAGTAAGCAAAGTAGCAACCTAAATAGTCTGTCAAGTGTCCTACTGGGAATAGATCTTTCCTCCCCCTCGGTCATGTCAGATATAGTTCTATCGGAATTCAAACAGATACCAGCGGCCATCTGGTCAAGCTAAACATTGCAGACCATAAACAAACCTAGTTTCCTAAGATTAATGTACTTCCTAATGGCTATTTCAACACTGGCTCACATTACCATCACCACCCCGAGACATCATTTCCGGACTTGTCTCAATTACACAAATGAATGAATGAAATTCCTTACATGGCTCAACTATGGTATTTATAGCGAATACACACATTCAAGTCTCTAGCATATATGAAATCTTACTACATTGTTTAACAACATTCATTTCAGTCAATACTCACTCAAGTCTTTATGATATGGAAAATCATCTAAGTTGGAGAATTCCCACGGATTCTCGTAACTCATATCAACTAAAGGAAGGCATGAAATTCTAGATACATATTTACCTATAACAATCGAAACTATACATTGAAACGATTCATCAACTTATATAAAGAATATCATTCTACGGATTCATATTGATGAACTCACACAATTGTACATATATCAAGAAAATTGATCTACAAATCTAACCAAATAAATTCATGCAAATATAAGAAAATAAATAAAACAAATCGTCATATTGATATCGATGATTTAGGTGAGACTGGCGCAAAATACCTTGTGTTTTCAAGCTTTCCCGCCAGAATTGTGTCCGTCGATTTTTCCAGACATCCGATCCCTTGGATGATTAATTACGAGTGAAGTTCTTCTAAATTTCACCCGGAGTCTTCTACATTTGTTTTCCCTTGCAGAAAAAAAGTGTCGACTGACCAGGACCTTTGCGGCGGCACATTAAAACTGAGAGTGTTCATGTGGAATCACACCCCCTTATTCAGCGTAACCATTCCGAATTAAATAGCTCTCCTGCCTTAACTAGGCGCTAAAAATATAGTCCGCCTGACATCCTCAGATTACCAAATACTGATTCCTGGAAATCTTGAAAACTGACAGCTTCGATACAGAGCGGAAGTTAACCCCTATCCCATTCAGTTAAATAAACGAAGGCTTAATTAAAAATCACTGCTCTCATCACAGAGACATTACCAATCAGTGCATTATGGTGATTTAAACACGGGCCGGTGCCCCATAAATCTAATTAATCATTCACCTGCCCAACTTAATGTGTTCTTCATAGATCAACAGAAATTTGCACCCTTACACTCTTAAAGTACTAAACACATATATATATATATATATATATATATATATATATATATATATATATATATATATATATATATATATATATATATATACTTAGCTAAATTCATGGAGCAGAATCAGATGACTAATACATTATACATGTCTCTGATAGAAATATTCTGGAGATCATTTTATTTTCATTTCTGTGGCAATATCTGGCTCATTTATTTTTCATTCTAATGCAACAACGTGACATCAATATCTTTTGCTAAAATAATTGTCATTTCGTGAATATGTCCAGTAAGCATCATCCTCCAAATCCATTGGAATCTCATCAGTATTGAATTATTGATTTTTTTCATTGTTCAGATTCTGGCTCAGTATATATCCAAAAGTTATGTGGTGTTCAGCAGAATGTGAAACAATCCTTCTATAATTCAGCTGCTTCCTTTAGTATTCTAATTTAGTTTGAGACAATTTCAAAGATTGAGTGCTTTGCAACAGTATATTAAGTATATTAAGACTTTGAGGAAATATATCAATTCAGTGCCTGAACATAGAGTGCATTTCATCAATCACATGCTGAAAATGACTAATAACCAGAAATTCATACCAAACTGCATATATTCATCCATGCATTCATGTAAATATGCACATAAAGTTGCATAAATCTTTAGAGAAATAAATGTATACAAGTATAGGCACATTATATGTGAGATGAAGTTTTTTATGTTACATGCAGAATATTATAGTTAATGAAATATAGCCATACATAACTGGCTGATTTCATGAAAGGAATATACTTCTGTTATTATAGGGGATACATCTGACAAGTAAAGTTGATACTAAGCCCTCCATTCGAGCCCTACAGCATATTATTTAATTCTGTTCTTCTCTATACTCCTTACAATGATTCATATCATATTAATGATTTTTGATATTTCTTCTTTTTCGTAACATCCTTCACAAAACAGCTGGTAAGTATTATCTCTTGATATAATTGTATTACTTCCTCTGAACAGTCATCTGAGAGACAGAACAAAAGAGTAGAAAATCTTATTTTATATGCAAAATAATCCCTGAGCAAAACTGGAAGGAAATATACTTCGAATCTGTTCAAGTAGAAAACACTTATTTAAACCTCATATATAAACCTTATTTAAACCTTATATAACCTTATCCCTCATTACCTTAGCTAAATTCTTGGAACACAATCAGATGACTAATAGATTATACACATCTCTGATAGAAATATTCCAGTGTTTATGTTATTTTCATTTGCGTTGCAATGGCTGGTTCATTTAATTTTTGTTCTAATGCAACAACGTAACGTCAATATCTTTTGCTAAAATAATTGGCATTTCATGACTATGTTCAGCAAGCATCAACTTCAAAATCCATTGGAATCTCATCAGTTTTGAATTATTGAAGTTTTCATTGTTCAGATTCTGGCTCAATATCTATCTAAAAGTTATGTGGTGTCCAGCAGAATGTGAAACATTGCTTATATAATTCAAATGCTTCCTTTAGTCTTCTAATTCAGTTTGAGGTAATTCCAAAGATTGAGTGCTATCCAGCAGTATATTAAGACTTTCAGGAAATATATCAATTCAGTGCCTGAACATATAGTGCATTTTCATCATTCACATGCAGAAAATGACTAATAACCAGAAATTCATACCAAAACACATATATTCATCCATGCATGCATGTACGTATGCACATAAAGATGCATAAAGTTTTAGTTAAATAAATATATACAAGTATCGGCACATTATATGTGAAATCAAGTTCTTTTTGTTACATGCACACTATTATAGTTAATGAAATATAGCCATACATAACTGGCTGATTGCGTTAAAGGAATATACTTTTGTTATTATAGGGGATACACCTGACAAGTGAAGTTGATACTAAGTTCTCCATTCGAGCCCTTCAGCATATTATAGCATCATGTTCCTCTCTATACTCCTTTCATTGAGTCATATGATTGATTTTTGATATTTCTTATTTTTCATGACATCCTTGACAAAACAGTTGGTAAGTATTATCTCTTGATATAATTGTATTACTTCCTCTAAAGAGTCATCTAAGGGACAGAGCAAAAGAGTAGAAAATCTTATTATATGTGCAAAATAATCCCAAAGGAAAACTGGAAGGAAAAATAGATGCAAACTGTTAAAGTAGAACAAACAGATATAACCTTAGCTAAGTTGATGGAACAGAATCAGATGACTAACACATTATACACATCTCTGATAGAAATATTCCGGTGTTGTATTTTCATTTGTGTGACAATATCTGGTTTGTTTATTTTTCATTCTAATGCAACAACGTTATGACAGAGTGGTGCCCCCACTTTGTTGGGGGTGGGTTGTTTGACGGATTGTACCTTCTTACGATGTGTCCGCTTTATTGGGTTATCGTTGTCTAGAGGGTGATCGCCTTCGGTGTTATTGTCCGGATCGAGTAAATATTAATATACAGTTTGAAACTTATAGGTGGAATATGTAGAAATCTGGTGCAGATATATAAACAGAATGACACGAGCCCCCGTACATGAAAAAAACAACAATTTAATCAATTGCCTAACAACTGTGATAATACATTAAATTAGGATGACACACTTCTTTTTTAAATACATCATTCACCGAATTTCAAATACAAATATACTTATATAAATAACCTATCTGTTTTAAATGATAGAATTAGTTCATCATGGAATCGAGTGAACAATCGAAGTCATTGCCTTGTACAACTTTATAACCTGCTTATTTCCGGTTCATTCCAACTTCACTATGGCTGTTCTTCTTGGTCCTTTCCACTTTTCTTTTCTCTTCACCAAACTCTCTATTGTCTCGCCACTTTCGGCCCTCGAACTTTGTGTGGGTAGGTGGATATGTAAGTACGTGATATGTAGTTACTTGGATAAGTAAGTCGTGGATACGTTCCGTGAAGCTATTTTCCCCTTCCAAAAGAAAACAGAGAAGCAACCTAAATTTTCTGTCAGATATCCTACTGGGAAGAGATCATTACTCCCCTCTCGTTATGTCAGATATCGCTCTATCGGAATTTAAACAGATACCAAAGGTTATCTGGTCAAGCCAAACATGGCAGACCATAAACAAACCTAGTTTCATAAGATTAATATACTTCCTAACGGCTATTTCAACCTGACTCACATTATCATCACACGAGAATAACAGTTCCGTTCTCATCTCAATTACACAAATGAATGAATGAAATTCATTACATGGCTTAACTAAGTTAATTTCAGTCAATACACACATTCAAGTCTTTAGCATACATGAAATCTCACTTCATGGTTTAACAACGAAATTTCAGTCAATAAACACTCAAGTCTTTATCATATGTGAAATCATCTAAGGTCGGTGAATTCACACGGATTCTCGTAACTCATATCAACTAAGGTAAGGCATGAAATTCTTAGAATACCTATTTTCCTATAACAATCAAGAAACATTCAAACAATTCGCCAAACTTATATAAAGAAGATCATTGTACAGGGGGCCCAGAGTGGCCGAGTGGTCTAAAGCGCTCTCCGTTACGGATCACTACCATCTCACCTCTGTCTGTGTGGGTTCGAGTCTAGGATTCGGCGAATGCGGATATGTGAGAGAGCTTGCCAGTAGCTTCACATGGGTCGGTGGTTCTTTCTGGGGATTTCCTTGTTTCTTCCTCCACCATTAATAATGGCCGCCATGTATAGCCTATCGTGTGCTGAAAAATGGCGTTAAGCCCCACAACAACAACAAAAATCATTGTACGGATTCAGATAGATGAACTCACACAGTTGTATTCATATCAAGAAAATTGATCTACGAATTTAAACAAATAAATTCATGCAAATATAAGCAAATAAATCAAGCAAATCGTTACATTGATCTCAATGAATTACATGAGATTTGGTGCAAATACCTTGTCCTTTCAAACTTTGCTCGCTTCTAACCCAGAATTGTGTCTGTCATCTTTCTAGACATCCGGCCCCTTGAATAATTATTTTACGAGAGAATTTCTTCCAAATTCACCTTCGAGTCTCCTACCTTTCTTTTCTCTTGCAGAAAAATGCAGACTGATTCAATCTTGCATTGGGACATATTAAAACCCATGAATTTCGTGTGGTAACCACGCCCCTTATTTAGCGTGACCAATCCGGATTAAATATACCTCATGCCTTTTATTACTATGTGCCAAAATTGTAGTCTGTTTGATCTCTATATTCCAAATAAGTGATCCTAAACAATTTCAAACCTGACAATTCTGATACAGGATCGAAGTTAACCCTATTCTTCTAGTCTGTCTGACGGTTAGGTAAACGCTTAATTAAGAATCACTTACTATCATGACAGACATTAGAAGTTCGTGCATTTAACACGCCACAGTCATCATAAATCTAATTAATCATTTACCTCCCCATATTAATGTGCCCTTCATAGACCGACAGAAATTTGCACCCTTACAAACGTAACGTTTGTATCTTTTGCTAAAATAATTGTCATTTCGTGCATATGTCCAATAAGCATCATCCTCCACATCCATTGGAATTTCAGTTCAGATTCTGGCTCAATATACATCCAAAATGTATGTGGTGTCCAGCAGAATGTGTAACTTTCCTTCTATAATTCACTTGTTTGCTTTTGTCTTCTAATTTAGTTTGAGACAATTCCAAAGACTGAGTGTTATCCTGCAGTAGATTAAGACTTTCAGGAAATATATCAATTCAGTGCCTGAACATATAGTGCATTTTCATCAATCACATTCTGAAACTGACTAATCACCAGATCTTCATCACAAAATACATATATTCATCCATTCATGCATGTACGTATGCACATAAAGATGCATAAATCTTTAGATAGATACATGTATACAAGTATCAGCACATCATATATGGGATCAAGCTTGTTATAATAAATGCTGTCTATTATAGGTAAGGAAATATAGCTATAGATAGCTGGTTCATTGCATCAAAGGAATTTACTTCTGTAATTATAGAGGACATGCCTGACAAGTAAAGTTGCCATTAAGATCTCCATTCGAGCACTACAGCACATTATTTCATCATGTTCCTCTTTATCCTGATGTGTACCAGTCATATCATATTGATATTTATATTTCTTTTTCATCACATCCTTCACAAAACAGGTGGTAAGTGTTCTATCTTGACATTTTCTAATACTTTCTGTAAAGAGTCATGTAAGAGACGAAACAAAAGAGTAGAAAATCCTATTTAACTCTGCCAATGACCTTGTTTTATGTGCTAAAAAATCCATGAGGAAACCTGAAGGAAAAATATTGGGAAAGTGTAAAAGAAGAAATCACAGATATCACTATACTCTTCACAATATAAGCAAAACTCGTGGAATACAATCAGTGGACTAATACATTACAGATGCATTTGATCGAAATATTCCGGTGTTTATTTTATTTTCATTTGTGTTTCAGTATCTGGTTCATTTACTTTTCATTCTCATGCAACAACGTAACATCAGTATCTTTTGCTAAAATAATTGTCATTTCGTGCATATGTCCAGTAAGCATGAACCTCCAAATCCATTGGAATCTCATCAGTATTGAATTATTGATTTTGTCATTGTTCAGATTCTGGCTCAATATATATCCAAAAGTTATTTGGTGTCCAGCAGAATCTAATAATTTTCTTATATAATTCAGTTGCTTGTTGTAGTCCTCTAATTTTGTTTGAGATAATTTCAAACATTCAGTGCTATCCAGAAGTATCTTCAGGCGTTGAGGAACTATATCAATTCAGTGCCTGAACATATTGAGCATTTTCATGAATCACATGCTGAAAATGACTAATAACCAGAAATTCATACCATATATATATATATATATATATATATATATATATATATATATATATATATATATATATATATATATATATATATATATTCATCCAGACATGCATGTACATATGCACATAACATGCATAAATCTTTAGATAAATACATGTATACAAGTATCGGCACTTTATATGTGAGATCAAGTTCTTTATGTTACATTCAAACTATTATAGTTCATGATATATAGCCATACATAACTGGCTGATTGCATTAAAGGAATATACTTCTGTTATTATAGAGGATACACCTGACAAGTAAAGTTGATACTAAGCCCTCCATTCAAGCCCTACAGCGTATTATATTCTCGTGTTCCTCTCTATTCTCCTTACAATGAGTTATTTCATATTATTGATTTTTGATATTTCTTCTTTTTTATAACATCCTACACAAAACAGCTGGTAAGTATTATCTCTTGATATAATTGTATCACTTCCTCTAAAGAGGCATCAAAGAGACAGAAGAAGAGAGTAGAACATTTTATTTTCTGTGTAAAATAATCCCTAAGGAAAACTGGAAGGAAAAATAAGTGCAAACTGTTAAAGTAGAACACACAGATATAACATTAGCTAAATTCATGAAACAGAATCCGATGTCTAATACATTATCTAAGTCTGATAGAAATATTCCGGTGTTTATTTTATTTTCATATGTCGAGCAACATCTGGTTCATTTATTTTTCATTCTAATGCAACAACATAACGTCAATATCTTTTCGTAATATAATTGTCATTTCGTGAATATGTCCAGAAAACATCATCCTCCAAATCCATTGGAATCTCATCAGTATTGAATTATTGATTTTGTCATTGTTCAGATTCTTGCTCAGTATATATCCAACAGTTATGTTTTCTCAAGCAAAATGTGAAACCTTCCTTATATAATTCTGTTGCTTTCGTTAGTCTTCTAACTTAGTTTGAGATAATTTCAAAGTTTGTGTGCTATCCAGCAGTATATTAATACTTTCAGGAAAATGTCAATTCAGTGCCTGAACATATAGTGTATGTTCATTAGTCACATGCTGAAAATGACTAATAATCACAAATTCATACCAAAACACATATATTCATCCATGCATGCATGTACATATGCACAGAAAGATGCAGAAATCTTTGCATAAATACATGTATACAAATATTGGCACATTATATATGAGATCAAGTTCTATTTGTTACATGCAGACTATTATAGTTAATGAAATATAGCCATACATAACTGGCTGATTGCATTAAAGGAATATACTTCTGTTATTATAGAGGATACACCTGACAAGTAAAGTTGATACTAAGCCCTCCATTCGAGCCCTACTGTATATTCTAGCATCGTGTTCCTCTCCTTTCGATGAGTCATATCATATTTATTTTTGGTATTGTTTTCCATTCGAGCCTAAAAACATATTATATCCTCGTGTTCCTCTCTATACTCCTTTGCATGAGTCATATCATATGATTGATTTTTGATATTTCTTCTTTTTCATGACATCCTTCACAAAACAGCTGGTAAGTATTATCTCTTGATATAATTGTATTACTTCCTCTAAAGAGCTATGTAAGAGACAGCACAAAAGATTAGAAAATCTTATGTGCAAAATAATTCCTAAGGAAATCTGGAAGAAAAAATACTTCAAAACTGTTCACGTGGAGAACACTAATATAACCTTATTCTTCATGACGTTAGCTAAATTCTTTGAACAAAATCAGATGACTAATACATTATACACATGTCTGATAAACATATTTCGGTGTTTATATTATTTTCATTTGTGTAGCAATATCCGGTTCGTTTAGTTTTCATTCTAATGCAACATTGTAACGTCAGTATCTTTTTCTAAAATAATTGTCATTTCATGGATATGTCCAGAAAACATCATCCTCCAAATCCATTGGAATCTCATCAGTATTGAATTGTTGATTTTTTCATTCTTCTGAGTATGGTTCAATATGTATCTAAGAGTTATATATCAAAAAGTTATGTTTTGTCCAGCAGAATGTGAAACTTTTCTGATATAATTCAGTTGCTTGCTTTAGTCTTCTAATTTAAGTTTGAGATAATTTAAGAGACTGAGTGCTATTCAGGAGTATATTAAGACTTTGAGGAAATAAATCAATTCAGTGCCTGAACTTATAGTGCATTTTCATCAATCGCATGCTGAAAATGGCTAATAACCAGAAATTCATACCAAATACATATATTCATCCATGCGTGCATATACGTATGCACATCAAGATCCATAAATCCTTAGATAAATACATGTATAGAAGTATCGGCACATTATATGTGAGTGAGATCAGGTTCTTTTTGTTACAGTATATTCAGACTATTATAGTTAATGAGATATTCCCGCACGTAACTGGCTGATTTCATTAAAGTAATATACTTCTGTTATTATTGATGATACACCTGACAAGTAAAGTTGATACTAAGCCCTCCATTCGAGCCCTACTGCATATTCTAGCATCGTGTTCCTCTCCTTTCGATGAGTCATATCATATTATTTATTTTTGGTATTGTTTTCCATGACATCCTTCACAAAACAGTTGGTAAGTATTATCTCTTGATATAATTGTATTACTTCCTCTAAAGAGTCATCTAAGAGACAGAACAAAAGAGTAGAAGCTCTTATTTTATGTGCAAAATAACCCCTAAGGAAATCTGGAAGGAAAACTACTTGGAAACTGTTGAAGTAGAAAACACTGATATAACCTTACCCTTCATAACCTTAGCTAACTTCATGAAACAGAGTCAGATGACTAATACATTATACACATCTCTGATAGAAATATTCCAGTGTTTAATTTATTTTCATTTGTGTGGAAATATCTGGTTCGGTCATTTTTCATTCTAATGCAACAATGTAACATCAGTGTCTTTTGCTAAAATAATTGTCATTTCATGAGTATGTCCAATAAGAATCCTCCTCCAAACCCATTGCAATCTCATCAGTATTGAATTATTGATTTTTTCATTGTTCAGATTCTGGCTCAATATATATCCAAAAGTTATGTTTTCTCCAGCAAAATGTGAATCTTTGCTTAAGGAAGGAAATGTACGTGCAGACTCTTAAAGTAGAAAACATATATATATATATATATATATATATATATATATATATATATATATATATATATACATTATACACATCTCTGATAGAAATATTCAGGTGTTTATTTTATTTTCATTTATCTGGCAATATCTGGTTCATTTATTTTTGGTTCTAGTGCAGCGTAACATCAGTATCTTTTGCTAAAATAATTGTCATTTCATGAATATGTCCAGTAATCATAATCCTCCAAATCCATTGGAATCTCATCATTATTGAATTATTGAGTTTTTATTGCTCAGTTTCAGGCTCAATATATATCCCAAAGTTATGTGATGTCCATCAGAATATGAAACTTTCCTTATATAATTCAGTTGCTTCCTTTAGTCTTATAATTTAGTTTATATCAATTTCTGTTCCTGTCTATACTCCTTTCAATGAGTCATATTATGTTATTGATTTTTTATATTTCTTCGATTTCATGACATCCTTCACAATACAGGTTGTAAGTATTATCTCTTGATATAATTGCATTACTTCCTCTAAACAGTCAACTAAAATACAGAGGAAAAGAGTAGAAAATCTTATTTTATGTGCAGAATAATCCCTAAGCAAAACTGGAAGGAAAAAAATTTGCAAACTATTTAAGTCGAAAACACTGATATAACCTTACCCTTCATAACCTTAACGAAATTCATGGAACTCAGTCGGATGACTCATACATGACACACATCTCAGATAGAAATATTCTGGAGTTTATTTTATTTTCATTTCTGTGGCAATATCTGGTTCTTTTATTTTTCGTTCTAATGCGACAATGTAACGTCATTATCTTTTCCTAAGATAATTGTGATTTTGTGAATATGTCCAATAAGCATCATGCTCCAAATCCATTGGAATCTCATCAGTATTGAATTATTCATTTTTTCATTGTTCAGATTCTGGCTCAAAATATATCCAAACGTTATGGTTTGTCCAGCAGAATGTGAAAATTTGCTTATATAATTCAATTGATTCCTTTAGTCTTCTAATTTAGTTTGAGATAATTTCAAAGACTGAGTGCTATCCAGCAGTATATTAAGACTCTGAGGAAATATATCAATTCAGTGCCTGAAGATAAAGTGCATTTTCATCAACCACATGCTGAAAATGAGCAATAACTGGAAGTTCATACCAAAATACATATGTTCATCCATGCATGCATGTATGTATGCACATAAAGATGCATAAATCTTTAGATAAATACATGTATACAAGTATTGGCACATCATATGTGAGATGAAGTTAGTTATGTTACATGCAGACTATTTTAGTTAATGAAATATAGCTATACATACCTGGCTGATTGCATTAATGGAATATACTTCTGTGTGTTATTATAGAGGATACACCTGACAAGTAAAGTTGACACTAAGCTATCCATTCGAACCCGACAGCATATTTTATCCTTCTGTTCCTCTCTATACTCCTTTCAATCAGTCATATCATATTATTGATTTTTGATATTTATTCTTTTTCATGACATCCTTCACAAAACAGTTAGTAAGTATTATCTCTTGATGTAATTGTATTACTTCCTCTAAACAGTTATCTAAGAGACAGAACAAAAGAGCAGAAAATCTTTTTCTATGTGCCAATCACCTTCTTTTATGTGTAAGGTAATCCCTAAGGAAAACTGGAAGGACAAACACTAGGAAACTGTTCAAGTAGAAAACACAGATATAACCTTATTCTTCATAACCTTTGCTAAACTCATCTAACAGAATCAGATGACTAATACATTATACACATCTCTGATAGAAATATTCCAGTGTTGATTTTATTTTAATTTCTTTGGCAATATCTGGTTTGTTTATTTTCCGTTCCAATGCAACAAACAAACACCAGTATCTGTCGCTAAAATAATTGTCGTTTCGTGAATATGTCCAGAAAATATCATCCACCAAATCCATTAGAATCTCATCAGTATTGAATTATTGATTTTTTCATTGTTCAGATTCCAGCTCAGTATATACCATAAAGTTATGTTTTCTTCAGCAGAATGTGAAACTGTGCTTATATCATTCAATTCCTTGCTTTAGTCTTCTAATTTAGTTCGAGATAATTTCAAAGATTGAGTGCTATCCTGCAGTAGATTAAGACTTTGAGGAAATATATCAATTCAGTGCCTGAACATATACTGTATTTTCATCAGTCACATGCTGAAAATGACCTATAACCAGAAATTTATACCAAAATAGATACATTCATCCATGCATGCATGTGCACATGCACATAAAGATGGATGAATCTTTAGATAAGTACATGTATACAAGTATTGACACATCATATGTGAGATGAAGTTCGTTATGTTACATGCAGACTATTATAGTTAATGAAATATAGCCATACATACCTAGCTGATTGCATTTAAGGAATATATTTCTGTTATTATAGAGGATTCACCTGACAAGTAAAGTTGATACCAAGCCTCCATTTAAACCCTACAGCATATTATATCCTGGTGTTCCTCTCTATACTACTTTCAATGAGTCATACTTATTATTGATTTTTCATATTTCTTCTTTTTCATATCATCCTTCACAAAACAGTTAGTAAGTATTATCTCTTGATATAAATTGTATTACTTCCTCTAAACAATCATCTAATTGACAGAACAAAGCAGTAGAATCACCTTCTGTTATGTGTAAAATAATCCCTGAAGAAAACTGGAAGAAAAAATACTAGGAAACTGTTCAAGTAGAAAACACATATATAACCTTACTCTTCATAACTTTCCCTAAATTCAGATGACTAATACAGTATACACCTCTCTGATAGAAATATACCGGTGTTTATTTGATTTTCATTTGTGTGGCAGTATCTGCTTCATTTAGTTTTCTTTCTAATGCAACAACGTAATATCTGGCTCGTTTATTTTTTGTTATAGTCCAACAACGTAACATCAGTATCTTTCGCTAAAATAATTGCCATTTCATCAATATGTCCAGAAAACATCATCCTCCAAATCCATTGGAATCTCATCAGTATTGATTTATTGATTTTGTTTGCTCAGAATCTGGCTCAGTATATATCGAAAAGTTATGTTTTGTCCAGCAGAATGTGTAACTTTCCTTATCTAATTCAGTTGCTTGCTTTAGTCTTCTAATTTAGTTCGAGATAATTTCAAAGATTGAGTTCTATCCAGCAGTATATTAAGAATTTCAGGAAGTTTATCAGTTCAATGCCTGAACGTAATGAGCATTTTCATCAGTGACATTCTGAAAATGACTAATAACCAGAAATGCGTACCAAAATACATATATTCATCAATGCATGCATGTACGTATGCACATAAAGACGCATAAATCTTTATATAAGTACATGTATACAAATGTTCCTCTATATACTCCTTTCAATGCGTCATATCATATTGATTTTTGTTATTTCTTCTTTTTCATAACATCCCTCGCAAAACAGCTGGTAAGTATTGTCTCTTGATATAATTATATTACTTCCTCTAAAGAGTCATCTAAAAAATGGAGCAAAAGAATAGAAAATCTTATTTTATGTGTATAATAATCCCTAAGGAAAACTGGAAGGAAAAGTATGTGCAAACTGTTAAAGTAGAACACACAGATATAACCTTAGCTAAATTCATGGAACAGAATTAGATGACTAATACATTATACATGTTTCTGATAGAAATTTTCAGGCGTTTATTTTATTTTCATTTGTGTGGCACTATTTTTTTCATTTATTTTTCATCCTAATGCAACAAATAACGTCGTTATCTTTTGCTAAAATAATTGTCATTTTACAATATGTGTCCAGAAAACATCATCCTCCAAATTCATTGGAATCGCATCAGAATTGAGTTATTGATTTTTTCATTGTTCATATTCTGGTTCAATATATATCCAAAAGTTATGTTTTGTCCAGCAGAATATGAAACTTTCCTTCTATAATTCAATTGCTTGCTTTAGTCTTCTTTAACCATACGTAACTGGCTGATTGTATTAAACGAATATACTTCTGTTATTATAGAGGATACACCTGACAAGTAAGGTTGATACTAAGCCCTCCATTCGAGCCCTACAGCATATTATAGCATTGTGTTCCTCTCTATACTGCTTTCAATGAGTCATATCATATTAATTTTTGATATTTCTTCTTTCATAACATCCTTCACAAAACAGCTCGTAAGTATTATCTCTTGATATAAATGTATTACTTCCTCTAAACAGTTATCTAAGAGACAGAACAAAAGAGTAGAAAATTTTATTTTATGTGGAAAATAATCCCTAAGGAAAACTAAGGAAAACTACTTAGAAATTCTTCAAGTTTAAAACACAGATATAACCTTATTCTTCATAACCTCAGCTAAATCCTTGGAACAGAATCAGATGACTTACACATTATACAGATCTCTGAAAGAAATATTCCTGTGTTTATTTTATTTTCATTTCTGTGGCAATATCTGGTTCGTTTATTTTTCGTTCTAATGCAACAACATAACATCAGTATCTTTTCCTAAAATAATTGTCATTTCGTGAATATCTCCAGTAAGCATCATCCTCCAAATCCATTGGAATCTCATCAGTATTGAATTATTGATTTTTTCATTGTTCAGATTCTGGCTCGCTATATATCCAAAAGTTATGTTTTCTCCAGCAAAATGTGAATCTTTGCTTATAGAATTCAATTGCTTGCTTTAGTCTTCTAATTTAGTTCGAGATAATTTCAAAGATTGAGTGTTGTCCTGTAGTATATTAAGACTTTGAGGAAATATATCAATTCAGTGCCTGAACATATAGTGCCCTTTCATCAGTCACATTCTGAAAATGACTAATAACCAGAAATTCATATCAAAATACATATATTCATCCATGCATGCATGTGAATATGCACATAAAGATGCACAAATCTCTAGATAAATATGCATATACAAGTATAGGCTCATCATATGCGAGATTAAGTTCGTTATGTTACATGCAGACTATTATAGCTAATGAAATATGGCCATACATAGCTGGCTGATTGCATTAAAGGAATATACTTGTGTTATTACAGTATAGAGGATACACCTGACAAGTAAAGTTGATGCTGTCCATTCTAACCCGACAGCATGTTACATCCTCGTGTTCCTCTCTATACTCCTTCCAATGAGTCATATCATATTATTGATTTTTGATATTTCTTCTTTTTCATAACATCCTTCACAAAACAGTTAGTAAGTATTGACTCTTGATATAATTGTATTACTTCCTCTAATCAACCATCTAAGAGACAGAACAAAGAGTAGCAAATCTTTTTTTTATGTGCCAGTCACCTTCTCTTATGTGTAAAATAATCGCTAAATAAAACTGTTAGAAAAAATACAAGGAAACTGTTCAAGTAGAAAACACATATATAACCTTATTCTTTATAACCGTCCCTAAATTCATGTAATAGAATCAGATGACTAATACACGTCTCTGCTAGAAATATTCCGGTGTTTATTTTATTTTCATTTCTGTGGCATTATCTGGTTAGTTTATTTTTCGTTCGAATGCAACAACGTAATATCAGTATCTTTTGCTAAAATAATTGTCATTTCATGGATATGTCCAGAAAACATCATCCTCCAAATCAGTTGGAATCTCATCAGTATTGAATTATTGATTTTTTTTTTCTTTTGTTCACATTCTGGCTCAGTATATATCCAAAAGTTATGTTTTGTCCAGCAGAATGTGAAACTTTCCTTCTATAATTCAATTGCTTGCTTTAGTCTTCTAATTTTGTTTGAGATAATTTCAAAGAGTGAGTGCAATCGAGCAATATATTAAGACTTTGAGGAAATATATCAATTCAGTGGCTGCACATATAGAGCATTTTCATCAATCACATGCTGAAAATGACTAATAACCAGAAATTCATACCAAAATACATAATATTCATCCAGGCATGCATGTACGTATGCACATAAAGATGCCTCAATCTTGAGATAAATGCATGTATACCAGTATCAGCACATTATATGAGATCAAGTTCTTTATGTTACATGCAGACTATTATAGGTAATGAAATATTGCCATACATAACTGGCTGGTTGCATTAAAGGAACATACTTCTGTTATTATAGAGGATACACCTGACAAGTAAAGTTGATACTAAGCCCTCCATTCGAACCCTACAGCATATTATAGCATCGTGTTCCTCTCTATACTGCTTTCAATGATTCATATCATGGTAATGATTTTTTATATTTCTTTTTTTTATAACATCCTTCACAAAACAGCTGGTAAGTATTATCTCTTGATATAATTGTATTACTTCCTCTGAACAGTCATCTGAGAGACAGAACAAAAGAGTAGAAAATCTTATTTTATGTGCAAAATACTCCCAAAGGGAAACTTGAAGGAGAAATATTTCGAACCTGTTCAAGTAGAAAACACAGATATAACCTTAGTCTTCATAACCTTAGCTAAATTCTTGGAACAGAATCAGATGACTAATACATTATACACATTTCAGATAGAAATATTCCGGTGTTTATTTTATTTTCATTTGTGTGGCAATATCTGGTTCATTTATTGTTAGTTCTAATGCAACAACATAACGTCAGTATCTTTTCCTTAAATAATTGTCATTTCGTGAATATGTCCAGTAAGCATCATCCTCCAAATACATTGGAATCTCATAAATATTGAATTATTGATTTTTTTCATTGTTCAGATTCTGATTCAATATATATCCAAAAGTTATGTTTTGTCCAGCAGAATATGAATTTTTCCCTATGTAATTCAGTTGCTTTCTTTAGTCTTTTAAATTTGTTTTAGTTAATTCAAGAATTGAGTGCTATCCAGCAGTATATTAAGACTTTGAGGAAATATATTAATTCAGTGCATGAACATATTGTGCATTTTCGTCAATCACATGCTGAAAATAACTAATAACCAGAAATTCATAGCAAAATACATATATTCGTCTATACATGTGTTACGAGTCTATGCTCTTAAAAAAAGTAACAGAAAAGACTGAAGACAACAAGCATTGTAAAATTTAACAAATAATTTATTTCCCTAGAATAGAAAGTGAAAAATTAGGAAAATGAAATTACGGTTTCACGAATTAAATCCAAAAATAATCCAAGAATTAAAAAACACAAGTCCTGCCAATGAAAAGTTCTAGCTGAATCTCGGTTCAAATCCCAATGAAATTCAAGATGGAAGCCGATGATGTCTGTAATAGCCAGCGTTGTACTGATCTGTCAATAGTCTCTTGTTGAGACACAGAAAGTATTATTTCAGTTTTCATATCTGTATAAATTCTAGTGAATGTCTTTGTCTAAGAATTATATCAGAGCACGTTTGTATTTCCAGAGAAAATAATTACTTGAACTCAATAATTTGAAGAAATTAAAATTCATTCCAAACTGACCACAACATAATACAACTTAACATGTCAGATGTTAAAGTATGACTGATAGAATTCTTATGTAAACATAGTTATACGACTGACTAAGACACAAAAGAGATTCCTGGATGGGGGTCAAAATTTCATCCTTGTGGAAAAAATACAAGTTTGTTTACCAATTGACACATGCTTTATATCTCGTAGTCCAGGTATGATGTTGACTCAACTTAATGATTCTTACTATGAGAAAGATAATTAAAAAAAATAAAAAAGTTGTTTACCAAAACTGTCACTGATTTTGGAACAAGGTCAGCAACTAGATACAATGTTTCTGGTATCAGTTGTATACTTCGAAAATTAAAATATTTTTTAGAAAAGTCAGTCAAGTCAAACAGAGCTGAACTCTATTCTGGACAATATCAAATCCAGTAAACAATACTACATTACAATAACATGTAATGGAATAAAAACATTTTAAAACTAACAGACAGACAATTAATTTAAATATACGTAACACTTCCCCCATAAAAAGAAAAGAAAGATTTATATAATAAAGCTTTCTTTTTATCATAGCTCAATTATCCATGTGGTTTATAAAAAAAAAAATCATAAGAAGAAATCTTATGAATGATACAAAGTATACATAAAATAATATATTTCTGTACACGGGAAAGTGAATCTACTATTGAATTGTCTTTTCCCTTGATGTGCCAGATGTCAGTATCATATTCCTGTAACAACAAACTTCACTTAAGGAATCTCTGATTTTTGTTCTTCATCTTGTCAATGAATGTAAGGGGTTGTGATTACTAAACACAATAATTGGAGAAGGAGCTGAACTAATATAAACTTCAAAGTGTTGTAGTGCCAGTATCAAAGCCAAACATTCCTTCTCGATTCTAGAATAATTTCTTTGGTGCTTATTTATTTTCTTAGAAAAATAGCACACTAGATAATCAACACCATTTTTATCTTCTTGAATCAATATTGCTCCAACCACAACATCACTTGCATCAACAGACAGTTTAAATGATTGACTGAAATTTGGAGCTGTAAGAACTGGTGCACTCTTAAGTATGGCCTTTAACTTATCAAAAGCCTCCTGACATTTTTCCGTCCAATGAAACTTGGTTTTCTTGCTCAATAAATTTATCAGGGGTTCAGCAGTTATGGAAAAATTGGAACAAACTTTCCAATAGTATCCAGCCATACCCAAAACTCGCATCAGTTGCATTTTACTGACAGACACAGGGAATTCAGAGATAACCTTGACCTTAGCATCTATAGGTTTAACTCGTCCTTGTCCCACAATATGTCCTAGAAACGTTACACAAGCACGGCAAAACTCACTTTTGGATAAATTACTTGTCAAACTTGCATCAGTGAGTCTGTCAAAGAATTTCCGAATTGTCGATAAATGTTCTTTCCAGGTGTCGTTGTAGATGATGGCATCATCGATGTAAGCATCACAATTATCTAGACCAGACATAATCATGTTCATTAAATGTTGAAAAGTACTTGGCGAGCCCTTCATCCGAAACGGCATCACTTTATATTGATAGAGTCCATCTGGAGTCACGAATGCCGAAATTTCCTTTGCCCTTTCCGTCTGGAATTCAATGAAATCCTTTCAGAAGGTCAAATTTGGCGACATACTTGGCATTTCCAATTTTATCAATGCAGTCATCGATTTTTGGTAGTGAAAATAAATCTATTTTAGTCACACTGTTCACCTTTCCTCAATCAGTGCACATGCGGAAAGTTTTATCACATTTCGGAACATATATACATGGTGAACTCCAGTCAATTTTACTTGGCTCTATGAAATCATTTTCCATCAAATACTGAATTTCTTTTTTCAAATTCCTGTTTGAGAGGGTTCATCCTGTATGGGTGCTGTTTCACAGGTTTGGAATTTACTATTTCATCGTCATGGTAAATTTTGTTTTTTCTTGTTGGAACATCTGGAAATAAGTGCTCATATTCAAGTAATAACTGTTTAAGTTCATTCCTTTCTTGTTGTTGCAGATGTGAAAGTTTCTGGTCCAGATCATTCATAATTTCTGAATTCCGAAGACCTGTTACTCCAAAATTAATAGAGTCTGATTGCATTCCTTCGCTTAAACTCGGATGCGGGAGGTTGCGTGCTCGAATCCCGGCCGAGCCATACCAAAGACTTTCAAAAATGGTACTAACAGCTGCCTCGCTTGGCGCTCAGCATTCACAGGTTAGTGTTAGGACTGGTTGGCCTGGTGTCAGGATAATGTGACTGGGTGGGACATCATGCTACATGTCTGCGGCATGATGCCCCAGTGCTAAACATCACTATAAACTGTCACACTGCGAACATCGTAGCGATATGACTGAAAAATTGTTAGAAGCTGCGTTAAAATCCTAAATCACACACACACACACACACACACACACACACACACACACACACACACACACACACACACACACACACACACACACACAAACAACCTTTGCTTAAATCCTCACTGAGTGGGACAGGTACAACTAAATTAATCGCATGATTAACCTGGATATCTCTCTTAACATATTCCTTTAACATATTTATGTGGCAAAGTTGTTCTTATTTTTGCCTACCAGTAGTATTTATGATATAATTTAGATCATTTACTTTCTTTTCAACTGCGTAAGGACCGTAATACTTGGCCTGAAGTGGATTTTATGTTATGGGCTAGAGAGCCAGAACCCTATCACCAGACTGAAAACTCCTTTCCTTTGCATTTTTATCATACCTTAATTTCATTTTTGACTGAGTAGAGTGCAGATTAGTTCTTGCAACCTCACAAGCCTTTGACAACTTATAATTAAAATTGGAAACATAATCGAGAAGACTGATTTCAGTATCTTCATTAGAAAGAACTTTCTCTTCTAGCAACTTTAGTGGTCCACGCACAGTATGTCCAAAAACTAATTCAAATGGAATGAATCCTAAAGATTCTCGAACTGATTCCATAACAGCAAACAAAAGTAAATGAATGCCTTCATGCCAATCTTTACCTGTATCGAAACAATACGACCGAATCATATTTTTCAAAGTTTGATGAAATCTTTCTAGAGCATCTTGGCTCTCAGGGTGATAGGCAGAAGATTTGAATTTCTTGGATACCTAATTCGTACATAACTTGCTGAAAAATTCCAGTCATAAAATTTGACCCTTTATCAGATTGGACAGATTTGGGAAAGCCACATTGAGTAAAAAACTTGATCAAAGCTTTTACTATTGTTTTAGTTTTAATATTCCTCAAAGGAATTACCTCTGGGAATCTTGTTGACACACACTTTATGGTCAACAAGTATTGGTTACCTGACTTGGTCTTAGGTAAGGGTCAGTCTACTATTATTCTGCTAAATGGTTCGTCAGATGCAGGAATAGGTTGCAAATGAGCCTTAGGTATCTTCTGATTGGGTTTTCCTACCATTTGACAAGTATGACAAGATCTGCAGTATTTACAAACATCACTTTTATTTTTTGGCCAATAGAAGTGATTCAAGATCTTGTGACAAGTCTTATTAATCCCTAAATGACCAACCAAAGGAGTTTCATGGGCCAGACTAAGAATTTCCTGTCTGTATGATTTTGGAATTACAATTTGATAGTTCACTGACCACTCGTCACAAGCAGGTACCTCAGGAGGTCTCCATTTTTTCATAAGAATCCCATTTTTAATGAAATAACAAACAGGTACTCCTGTGGCTTCAGTTTCACTAATGGCCCTTTGAAACAAACAAGAGATCTCATGATCTTTTTCCTCTTCAACGACAAGTGATTGTCATTTGTCACCCTGATTAGAATAAAGAGAATGAGTAGTTAAAAGAGGATCACCGTGATCAATACCTTTTGATTGATCCAACAAGGAGTGAAAGTGACCTCATCAAAAGCCTGACCAATACACGTGTCAGCCAAAGGAATACTTTCCTGATCAACATCATTCTCAAGAGCTTTCTTTGCCATAGCTCTAGTAACTGCATAAGCTGGGTATAAATCAAGGAATTCTTTTTCAATAGGATCAGCTTTCTGATCCAAACAAGGCTTGTCAGTTACAAGTGGATTAACCACAACCTTATCTCCAGCTATGATGATTGCCGAGTAATAAATTAATGCCCTCAACGGGTAAAGAATACGATGTTCCAACTGTCACGGGTCCTGAAACTAAGTCTGATGACAAATTTACACAATGGAGAGGAACATTAACAAAGCCGTACTCTACTCCCTGAATGAGAACACTCTCATTAGAAGAAGACTTCTCAGAAAAAGGCAAAGTACCTGATAATAAAAGACTCTGAGAAGCTCCTGTGTCCCTTAAAATTTTAATAGGGATGGGATTGGTTGAATCACCCATGAGTGATATAGAACCCTTCAACATGAATGGTTCATAATTCTCCATAATAAAATCAGACTGGAATTTATTAGACCTAACAACTGTATTGCTTTCATTACATGACCATGACCTTGACCTCTTAGAAATAAGAGCATTTGGAATAGGTCCGTCTTGATTCTGATGCTTATTTTTCAATTTGTAACAATCAGAAATAATTTGTCCTTTCTTCTTGCAATAGGTACACGTAGGAAGAGATAAGGATTTCTGATCATTCTTATCAGAAACTTGATTTCTAGAAGTTGTACCAGATTGAAATTTAGAAGGGCTTGTATTAGGCTGAATTACGTTTCTACCAGAAGACTGCTGAGTGGAAGACTTGCTTACAAAAGAAACTTTATGAGCTAAGAAATACTCATCAGCAGCACAAGCAGCATTTTCGAAGGCTTTGACCATATGCTCATCAAGATAAGTCTTAATGTCACTATGGACACAGTTCTTGAACTCTTCAAGTAATACAAGTTGTCTGAGATTTTCATATTCTTGATCAGCTTTCTTAGGTATGCACCACCTATCAAATAACTGTTCTTTTTCTCTTGCAAATTGGACATGGGTTTGTCCAGCTTCTTTTTTATAGTTCCTGACTTTTTGCCGATAAGCCTCAGGGACTAACTCATAAACTTTTAAGATGCATTCCTTAACCAGATCATTGTTGGCACTTTGCTGTACTGTCTCGGGCTTTTCCAAAAAGTGCACTCTGTAATAATAGAGTCCAATGCTCCCTCGGCGATTCCAAATTTTCAGCAATTTTTTCAAAATGAGGAAAATATTTGTCTACTTTTTCTCTAAAAAGAGGCACTAACCTAATATTCTTAGTAACATCAAAACTTGAATTTGTATGTAAAGTGGGATCATGCTTTTCACTTGCCAGCTCTAATTCTCTTATTATAAATTGATATTCCCCATCTTCCTTCTTTCTTTCTCTCTGCAATTCTAGTTGCATTTGCATTTGTTTCTCTTCTTTCTGTAACTGAATTTGTTCTTTCTGTAACTGCATGTTTCTCTCTCTCCTCTTTCTCTGATTGTAATTGCATTTGCTTTTCCTCTTTCTCCAATTGCAGCTGCATTTGTTTCTCTCTCTCCTGTTTGTGAAGTTCAAGCTTTCTTAACTCTAATTCCATCTTGTATTTTAATTTTAATTCCTTTATTTTTATGTTAGAGTCTGATACAGACTTACTGATCAAAACCAAAGCAGTTTTAATGGCTGTCAGAATAAAGAAAGAATTGCTTGCTTGTCCTTTTTAAGTAAATTTGACTATAGTAACAATACTACATTGTTAATTCCCAAACCCATGTAGTAACATTACTCTATATCCAGGCACTGATTTTTTGATCTCCAAAACCTGATTTAGTAACAGTACTACAACTGATGTATTAACAATGCTACAAAGCTATCCCCTCAAACCCATGTAGTAACATTACCCTATGTCCAGGCACTAATTTTGTAATCTCCAAAACCTGATGTAGTAAGAATACTACAACTGATGTAGTAACAATACTTCATAGCTCTAATGCAATCCCCCAAACCCATGTAGTAACATTACCTATTTCCCAGCACTGATTTTGTGATCTCCAGAACCTGATGTAGTAACAATACTACAACAGATGTAGTAACAATACTACATAGCTATCCCCCCAAACCCATATAGTAAGATTACCCTATGCCCAGGCACCGATTTTGTGATCTCCAAAACCTGATGTAGTAACAATACTACAACTGATGCAGGAACAATACTACATAGCTCTAATGCTATCCTCTAAACCCATGTAGTAACATTACCCTATGTCCAGGCACTGATTTGTGACCACCAAAACTTGATGTAGTAACAGTACTACGTAACCGTCACAGGCATCCTCCAAAACCCATGTAGCAACATTACCATATTTCCAACACTGATTTTGTGATCTCCAAAACTTAATGTAGTATCGATACTACATAGCTATCCCCCAAATCATGTAGTAATATTACCCTATTTCCAGGCACTGATATTTTGAGCTCCAAGACCTGATGTAGTAACAATACTGCAACTGATGTAGTAACAACACTACAACTGATGTAGTAACAATACTACAACTGATGTAGTAACAATACTACATAGCTCTCCTGCAATCCCCAAACCCATCTAGTAACATTGCTCTATTTCCATGGTAACAGTCTAACATTCATTTTGTCATTTACAAAATATGATGTAGTAAGATTATTACAGCTGTGCCTAACACTGCCTCAAGAATATAAAAGAAAATTCAGTGTTGTCTTATAGGACATTACCTTTGTATTTAATATTAAATATCATTGCTACTTGCAAATCCCTTCTTCATAGTAGTATTACCATTCCGGTGGTGTAAGTGGATAGACTATCCACCTCAGATGCAGGAGGTCACAGGCTCGAACCCTGGATGAGTCATACCAGAGATTTATAAAAATGGTACTAACAGCTACCTTTCTAGGCACTTAGCATTAAGATGTTAGTGTTAAGACTGGTCGGCCTGGTGTTAGGATAAATGTGACTGGGTGAGACATCATGTTACATGTCTGCAGCATGATGCCCCAATGCTAGACATCATTATAAACTGCCACACAGACATCATAGTGATATGACTGAAAATTTTTTAAATCTACATTAATAATCTGAATCACGCAGACATAGTAATATTATTCTACTGCTTATCAACTGTGACAACCTTCCCAAGTCAACATTGCTGATCTCCATGCCCAATGTAATAATGATAGAACCCATCATATGACTTTGTGTAGAATAGGAAAATTCTATTTGAAGCTTAGGATTTTAAGTCATACACAAGGATGTGCTGAGCGTTTAATGCAAATATGTAATCCCAAGGATGGAATTTTGAATCCTACACTAAAGCACAAAGATGGATTCTTTTTCTCACATTTCTGTGCTAAAAGGGTATTCCAGGTCAAAAATGCATACTGTGAATACTGCTGCAACTTTCAAGCTGCAAAAAAGCCACTTAAAATTTCCTTACCATAACATACAGCATAAAACGTTAGATTTACACTGAAATATTCAGTGTAACTTTCAGTGACATTTAAAAACATTTCAGCTTTCAAAGAATAGTACCAGTAGTTAAAATGGCTATAGTAATTGCAATACATAGTGTTTGAATTGTGTACTGAATATATTTTGTGCAATGATATAGATATCAACAGATCACAAGATGAAGTCAACTTTTATTGATAAGATTAATCAAGAGAGACAAATATTAACAACATAGTTCTCGATTCAACTTTGAGTAAGAATCGATTTAAACTTAAGAAAAATACTGAGAATATACATTTTTTAAACAAAAATCAATTACAACAACAGCTTTTTCAACTCAGAATTGGACTATAGTAACTGTAACTGGGTCGATCAGTGTGAAACATGTTTATGGGACTTCAATCACTGCTCAGTTTAATATGTAAATTTGTTGCAAATAATGTTTAATTTGATTATTGGGGAAAAAATTGCAAGTGATGATGCAAACCAGTGTTTGATATCTTGTGTGCACTATGCTCCCAGTAAATTGTCGATATATTGAGAAGTCACGATAAAGGTCAGGTGTGAAGCACAAGCAAGCAATATTGCACTGGTTTTCTAGAGTGGAAATACAAACATACACATATGAATGTGAGAATATTACCTAGTTGGGGTCAGCTCAGGTGATTAGAATGCATGTAATTTAAAATCGGATTACTTTCTTCATGCTGGAATCAGCCTGGCATAGATCAGCTGAGATCAGCCCAGAATACACTCTAATGCTGGGATCAGCCTAGCATAGATTGGAAATCATCATAATCCTGTACAGTGTTTCACTCAATTCTAGCTCATGTGTAACCCCTATATAGAGAGAGCCAAAGTTTTACTGAAGTAGTGAAGTTACTATATATATATATATATATATATATATATATATATATATATATATATATATATATATATATATAGTGTTATATATATAGTGTTTGTGTGTGTGTACTTAATGACTTGGTGGTACATCTGATATTTGTTATCATGAATAGAGTTGAATTGAGAAATAAGTTTGTATACTCATGTAGTCTTTATTTGTCTCACATGGCATGTATGAAACATTTATTTATACATGCCTGTATTTGTTTTTAATAAATTGGGTTTATAAGGTCAATGAAATGAATTAGTTGTAATATTGCTATATTACTACATAGCAGATACAACTTTGTCAGACTTTATCTGGCTCACAATAATATTACTAAAATGTAGATGTCCAAACTCAGTTGAACAAGATTACTACATAGCCTAGATGTGTATATAAGACTGTAAATCATACTCCTTGTAGTAATATTATATTTTAATAGAATGTATTGATATTTCAATTTACAGTTTTATAAACAGCTGTTTAAGCCTCTATTATCACCATGTATAACAATACAAACTTCTACAATTATAACTTGACATTCTGTAGTCAGTTACCATAAATCCTTTTATCGACTTAATGATTGTATGCATGAGTGTCAAATGAACAACAGGTAAACAATTCCTTACTGCCTTTTACCTTTATCATGTGCCCATAGAAGTTGTCAATTCACTTTGTTACCACAATAATAAAACATGAAAAATCATATCTGTACATTTTTGATATATAGAAAAAAGCATGTAGCTTGTATGAGAACTTTTTAAACATGTCACATGCTTAATTATATTTAAGATAATTCCTGAATGCATGTATATAGCATTTCATATTTGCTGGTACGAATGTTAAATGCGACTAGTTATTGACTTTATTTTGAAATTATATCTGGATACAAGAAAGATATTATTTGTACATCAAGTGTGTCATCCTCAAGACCATGATGAGCCTTCTTTGCATGCTCAAAGCAGAGAGAGATACCTAAGCATTGTGGAACTCTAAACCGAATAATGTACATTGCTGCTGACAGTAATGGTTACCATTGTGAGAGCGAATGTTTGTAAAGAAGCAAACTAGAGCAAGTAGCAGCAGGGAGGGTGAACAGACCACTGTTACAATTAAGCCAGAGTTTAGTGATAATTAAGGCAGAATCTGCCTCAATTATATACTGTTCGAGCAGACCCTATTTTCTGTCTGCTCCAAAAATATCTCTTACATACATGTGGTCACCCCCTCCCTGCTGCTGTCGATTTAAAAAGATTTGTTTATCGACTTGAATAAATTCAAAAATAAACAGCAGCGATGATGTTCAGTCTACCATTCGGTTAAGACCTGTCTTATGGTCCACAGGCACCTTATTGAGACTTTTTGGTCCGGCGGACATTCTTTCTGAATGCCCCTATGTGGGTACCCTTCAGTGAGGTCACAAGGTCACGAGTTCACATCATCCTGCTGTTTATTTTAGGGGCTCAAGCGCATAGACACACCCCTATTCACAAAGTCAATGCGAATTCCTAATGTGCGAAACGAAATATTAGAAATTCAGATGGTTGTCTAGGCATATCGATTTCATGTAAACCCCACCCGCCCCCAATTCAAACCCCGGGGAAAATGCAAAACTGCACTCGCCACGTTGTTTGACGTTGGCGAGGTTACATGAAATCTCATGGGGTTTGCTTGCGTCCCCAATTATTAAGTAAATAATAATTATGAAATAAAATGGCATCCCAGGGCCAAACGCCCGACATATATCCGTTACGGGGAATCGAACCATGGACCTCGAGTACGAGAGCCAGACACTTTAGCATTACACCATGAGCTTAGTTACAAATATATGTTTCAAAAATAAATATAAGCTATCTTAGCCTTGACTCAGTTGCCTTGACGTTGTCATGATAAGTATATACTGTCAGAATATTTTTCTGATTCTGAATATGCAATTTTACATATTTCTGCCGTTTTTGCTTTGGTTAAAATATTTATTTTCAAGCCTCTTGACACAGTCAGGGCAGAACTGTGTTAGTAATATGCGTTGGATCGATATTATTCTAGTTCATTCCGGTCTGAACAAAAAAAAAAATCGATATTGACTATATGTATCACCGGTGAAATATCTATAGCGTGGTTCGTCCTGATTTTATTCTTGGCAACAGATTTTTGTGCTTGATATCATATCAAATAGGTAGATTTCTCAGACTTTAGTGTTTGAGGGATACGAGGCTGGGAAATCGAAGTCAAAGAAGAACATGACTGTATAGATATGAAACTATTAATTACAATGAAAAAGAACAATGCACCGTTTTTCAAGACTACGCTATCCTTGACATAGTCAGGGGGAAATAACTGCTTAATTACTCTATCGTTGTGACAGAGTTATTCAGCATCAAGGACCAAATATTCTATCAATACCTATACGATACCTCGATCTAGGATCATGCAAGTTTATCGTGATAAATCTCTGTTGGGTAGCTTGTGCTTTTGAAAAGAAATTTTTAAATTTAATCATGTCCATATCCCCTGAACACCAAGTCTGATGAATATTTCGCAGCGTATGTGTATCGACTCCATTAAACACAACTAAAATATTACAGTTATCTCTGATTACTTTTGGAATTTGTGTATAACGCTGGGTAACTTAAATCACATCTGTGTTTTTATGTCTGCCTCTGGAAAATATTCGGGCAGGATTTGATTGTTTATCCAGCATTACATCATCGTATACTACAAGATTGTTAATAAATCCGTCAAGGTCATCTACGGATGGGGCTTCATCAATATCGGTAATAAAATCAATGATATTATCGCCGTTTTCATTAAACGACTTTGCATTTTCATTAAAATCCTTAAGTACTTCATAGCATCGCTGATCATCTACGGATGGAGCTACTAAATATAATTTATCCCATTTGAGCCATCTCATTATCAAATTAAGCAATAATTGTGTTTTGCCTGATCCAGATGGACCTATTATGATTGCCCCAATAGAATTTGGCAATGCTGGGTGATGCTTGACTGGTTCTTGTTTTCGTGTTGCTGAAAAGTCAGTTATATCCATACGATAAATAATGCTAATTTATATTGTGTTCAATGCAAGGCAACCATCCCCACCACTGGATTAACAACAACAATAACAAAAAATAAAAGGCATGCACTTACAGGTAAGTGTGAAAAATGTGGTACAAAAAAATACAAATTTATTTCTTCTAGCACAAAGACAGGAGGTGATATCGCCGCTTCGTTGGGAAAATTACCAGGGGTTCCGTGGGTGAAATATCCCGGGGAAAAACACCTACCCGGATACAATTATTGTGGTCCTGGAACTCGACTTGATATTCGACTTGATGATCAAAATCAACCGCGACCTGGAGAGTATCCAATAAATAAGACTGATCAAGCGTGTCATATTCATGATGTCGCGTATAAGAGCAATGATTTACAACAAAGACATCTCGCAGATGTAAAATTGTTTCACGCGTCAAATTCTATACCTGATAAATCTCTCAGAGAAAAACTCCATAGTTTTCTAGTAAAATGTGCTATGAAAGGTAAAATAATGCTAGAGGCTGGTAATTTTTATATGATTATTGTAATGGAGTCCATTTATTATAGCCCAAAAGGATATTGGAAGGGCAGAGCAGCGATTAGTAAACTCGCTACAACAGCAAAAGAAAAAAATACGTGAAACCTGAATATATTAATACGCTGAAATCTGGCGATTGGTCATGGATATATATCGTATTGTTCATGATACTCTGCAGATTAGATCTGAGGAAGATGTTAATCGGTTGGACATTTTTAACCAGGTAGTGCAAGAGTATATTGAACAAACAAAAGAAACAAGAAAACAAAACGTAGAAGAAATGAAACAGCAACTTGAAAAATCAAGAGCAGAAAGAAAATCAAGGAAGAAAAAACAGTGGAAACAACAGATGAGGAAGAAGAATTCTATGATGCCCCTGGTGCCACTGGAAGTGGTATTGGTACAGGTACCAGGGGAAGTGGTCTTGTTACGTGTCCTAACAACGTCCTTGCCGACGTGGACATATTAGAAATTCTGATTGGTGGAAAACGAGCCGGTAATAATTCTCCAGAAATTATTAATGAAGCAGCTGCTATTTGTCAACGATTATTTACAGGCGGTATCATGGATATTAACGTGTATCGGTCCCTCATTAATGAAATCGCCGATGATTATCACAGTGATTAAACAGTTAGATATAATTACTATAATAAAATGATTATACACGCTGCTCAACGTGGACCAGCTATGATCAGGGTGATAAATTCGAGATTACCTACATATAAAACATTTTACGGAGATGAACTCGGCGATGTTGTTCAGGGTTTATTTAGAAGGATAGCTCCAAAAGCAATACCGATTGCAAAGCAACTAGGCATGAAAGCTATTGACGTTGTTCGTGAAAAAGGTATTAGTGCTGCCGGTGACGTCGCCAGTAAAGCATTCTCTGCAATCAAGGATAGACTAGCACGATTAATACGATGAAAACCTCAGTCAGTAAAATTACCCAGCACTGAAGCGACGCCTGCAAACGTTAGTAAAATAATAAATCAAGCCGCAAATAAAAAATTAGCGTTATTGGCTGGTGAAAAAGATAAAAATATAACCGCTAGTCTGGTAGCAGGAAGTTGTTTTCGTGTTAAACGATAGCAAATATAATAAGGATGTTCAAACGCATATCTGATCCCGCATTCGACATGGACGCACCAGTTCTCAAAGATGAATCGGTACGTGATTATCAATATTATTCTTATGACGCACGTGTACCTGACGAGCGTGGAAGAATTGAATTACAAGTTCAGGATACAAGCAGATATTTCTTACCTGCTGAGGCATTTATTGAAGTCGAAGGTAGACTTTTAAAATTAGATAATACGGATTACGGAATTGGTGATTGAGTTGGTTTTGTCAATAATGGTATTATGGCGTTATTTAAAAGTGCAACATATAACATTGATGGACGATATATTGAGATCTGTCATAACGACATTGACGTTGCCACAACGATACTTGGTCTTGCAAGATACAGCGATGATTACTCAAGATCAGCTGGTCCATCAATGATGTTTACCAAAGATACAACTGATCATCAAGAGCACAGAAATGTAACATTAAATGCAGCTGGGGACACAGTTGTATCAATGAATGAAAATTTCAACTTGGGATTCGCGTCACGTCGAGCCATGCTGGGCGATGATGAAAGATTTTCAAGTGCGATTCCACTGTCACATATCTTTGGATTTTGTAGAAATGTTAGAAAGGTTATTTTTGGAGCCAAGCACACAATTGTACTCGTACGAAAAAATACCAACTATGATGCAATATGGCACGCTGAAGGAGCTAACTCAGGTGCAACTGCGGCACTTCATGGTAAAGTAATACTGACAAAACTTTCATTGTGGATGCCAAAAATGACACCGTCGTTAATCGAAGAACAGCGGCTACTTTCTTTCATGGACGGCGGCGGTAAGTCGACGCTATTATGGCTAACAATGACCACGGATTCTATCCAGAGTAACATTAATGGTTTATTTACATGGCAAATAGCATCACAGCAAGGTGTCTCTGCACCGCGACATATATTTGTTGCACTTCAAGATGTTACGCGAGTAAACTCACATATACGAAGTATTATGATATTTGATAAACTCGGCGTTACTGAAGATTCTTTGAGAATAAATGGACATCAAGTACCAGCCGAGGATATTTTGTTAAATTTTGAACAAAACTGTGTTGCACGTGCGTATCATCGTCTGATGACGTTCATGGGACGTGATCAAAATGTTGATACTGGTTTACAAATATCACAGCGGGATTTTACGACGTTGTATCCGATCTATTACTTTTCGCTGGAAGACTTGGATTTATCTAGGCAATCTGTCGTTCACATACATTTTCGAGCACGTGTTACAAGAGGAGTTATTGCTAATTACAGAGCAATCGCCGTTATACTCAGTGATAAAACAATGTTACTTGAAGGTTTTGGTGAACGAATGAGAGTTATTGATGCGCCAGTAGAAAACATGTAATTAGATCATGAATAAAATTATAAATGTCATATCATCATGTTAGTGTCAGTCTGACTTCTAGTCAGATTAAAAGACTTCAGTCAGCATCAGCGAAGCGATGTGGAACAAAAATAGCATTAAAACAAGAACAAATCGTAGGTGGCCAAAATAAATTATCTCTGACAGAACGCCAGTTCAAACATTTCAATGAAGCTATACGAGTAGATCTTTCTGCAGGTGCCATCAGCGACATCGTTAAGACTGGTGGGATATTTCCACATCTTGCAGCTATCCCAGCGTTATTAGCTGCTGCCGCTCTAGCTGTTGCAAACGCTGCTGCGTTAGATGCAGTTGGGACAGCTGCTGGAATGGCGCTGAAGAAAGCAACTGGACAAGGATTAAAAAAAAAGGAAACGAAAAGGTCACGGTCTGAGACTTCCAGGGTCTCGATACGGACGCGGATTAAGAATTCCAGGGACTCCCTGATTTTCCCGATCTCTAACTTTGATTTATTCGATGCTGCTGCGCGATTAAATATAAAGAATTTCAGAGGTGTTTTTATGCATGATCAGTTACCGAAAAATCCAAATCTGATTGAAAAAAGGTATTATTAATCTCGATAAAAGCTCTGTTCGTAGCACTCATTGGGTTGCGTACGCGATTGATCCACGTGGAATTATTTATTTTGATTCGTATGGGTTGGCGCCACCAAAAGAATTTTTGAAATATATCGACAGACTTCAGAGTATTCCAATCTGGTATTCAACGCTACCAACACAAAAAATAACCGACCCGCCGATATGTGGCCGTGAAGCACTTGCAGTACTTGATGCTGTATCAAGATCAACGAAACCACCTCATAAGGCTGTACACGAATATACGCGTTCTGTTTTAAATAATCGCTAATCATATAATGGTAGATATTTATGGAAGATCAGCTAAAACTAAAACCCAACAAGCACCAAGTGAAGACTTACTCAAGCGAGTAACACGGCAGATCAATGATGAGTTATCTGACCTGCTCAATCTTGCCAACGTTGATCCAAACGAACTTGTTGTATTTCAAAACCGTGAAGGAAAATTGAAGACGATTAATATTTCAATCAACGATATTATTATTCTATTCATAGTCGATTATCTCGAGAAGGTCTTATTGCTGTATATGACAGAGAGGGCAAACTTGTTCCTAGTGGTATTACTGCAGTGTCGATCAGTGACAGGTTGTCAACATTCGGTGATACCATGCACGTCGTTCTCAACATGAACAATAATAAAATTACCAACGTAGGAGAACCAACAGATAATCTCGACGCTGCGACGAAGAAATACGTCGATGATAAGGAAATTCCAGTGACAACTTCGTTAACTACAATCAACGATGGAATGACCACACTCAAAACTGATTTTACTAATCAAGTACAACTGTTTCTGAATTTCCGCAGAAACGTAAACAGAACCATTAATGAATGTTTTGGAAGTCCACCGACCGTTGACATAAGTCTCATCGATATAAATGCAAGAATCAACGATATTGTCAGTGGAATTCCTAATATCATCAATAAAACTAATTTTGTTAAAATTCCACACAAACAAATTAGCAATATCGTGTACACAGAATCATCAGGATCATCAACATGGACACCGCAAAATAACACTATCAAACATACCGCGGAGGTCACTGGTGTGTACAGGCTGTCCGTGTTCAGCTCTGCAAAATTTAGGATATATACCACGTATCTATGGCGTCATTCAACCGATGCTTTTTCTGGAACCGTGTCTGTAGTGTTAAATAAAGATAACGAAGAAACTTTTATGCTGGAATCATCTGATAAAAAATTAACCTCGGCGTCCTACTGGTGGTGCATAGAATTTGTAGCTGAAACACCACAATTAATTACTTAGTACAGTATAATGATAGACGTTCAGCGATACAAATACGATCAAGTAATAACATGGCAGAATAAATTAAAAACCATCATCGATGATTATACAGCAAAAATAAAGAAATATCGTAGGTGTGCGGTTGTCGTTGATATCATCGTTTATTCGGTTTCCGCGATTGTTGCTGGAACCGGCGTAGTATTATCAACGTTGACGATGACAGCGCCGATCGTTGTAACAATCATTGTTTCATCGTCAACCACGATCGCTGGAATATTTAATATTATCGCGAAAAAGATAAATACGTGCACAAATGAAAAATTGAACGAGTACACGATGAAATTACATACTGCAACTGTAGCATATTCCAAATTATCGTCGATGATTTCTTCGTCGCTCAAATATGGAATAATATCCGATGAAGAATTTAATATTATAATAAATATCTACAATGAAGTATTTTATGAAAAAATTTCTGAACAGGATTTAAAACAATAATAGTATAATAATGACATCGATGACAACGTCATTGGAATTATTACAACAGATCGTCACTAATACTGCTCCGGTAAGAACCACAATGATATTAGCGAGTTCAACTAATCCTGAATTCAGTATTAATTTTCCAACTGCAATCCCAGCAAGCGAAATAGCGCTAGCGCAATTACGGGTTTATTATAGTTGGCCCAACATCAGGTCAAAATCATTCGGGACTTCCGCCGAATAATTCGTTGGTGTTCACGAACAAAAACAAACCCAATGGAACACCAGACTGGCAAGTAGTCAGTGTACCCACGGGCAGTTATCAAATAGGACAGATCAAAGTCATTTGTTTAATTAAATTTATTTTTCTGAAATCATTTAATGATTTGATAGAGTAGTTGCACGACTAAATAAAAAAAAAATCTCAGTGAATTCATGATTTTTCAGAAGACAAGAATTAATGTATAATCCATGGATTATTCTTTCTTATGTATTCTAGCTCTGAAATTTTTTTGTAATCGTCGGCGCGCACGTTCATGACGTGATACAGGCATGACGGAATATGATCGATGTGAGAATCCTTTTCCTGCATAAATTGTATGAATTCTACATAAGTAATATCATCTCTTTCAATAATTCTGACTTTAGTCCACGGAGATAATTTATCAGCAATACTGATTTTATCAACATCATAAATAATAAAATTTGTGTTTATTATTATTAATTGTATGCTTTTGATTAATTATCAGCGTATCTAAATTTAATCTTCTGATTGAATTTCTTTGAGAACGCTGATGTATATGTATTATTTGCAACACGTTGTACTGTATAATAATATCAAAATATTTACCAGCCGAAGTCATCGATGGGAAGATTATTTCTTCACCTGTTTCTGTATTTGTGGATATATCTGATCTTGGAGAATTATTACCACGACTGGTTCTTCCTGATTTACAATTCTGACTTTGTGTAACAATACGTAAATTTTCCAAAGAATTATCTCTCGGATCTGAATTGATATGATCGACTATAAATCCGTCTTTGATCGGGCCATAAAAACACTCGTAGATAAATCTGTGATGGAGATACATTTTGTTATTCCCAGTATTAAATCTCAGGTATCCAGTATTAATAACAGCACCAACTGGTTTTTTTCGTTGACAGTGTCTGATAATACCACTACGAGATGCCTCGTAATTAACAATGATGGGATGTTTCACAAACTCATTCTGCTCCATTTATATATAATATCATTCTTCTATATGATTATTCTGAAACCTAACCAAATAATCATGTATGGTTTTAAACGGAGATGCCGATGGTCTATATTTCTCATCGTAATATCGCTTCATCTCTCTATATTTTTTACCGCCACATTGCACGCATAATTGAGTTTTTCCTCTGACTCCAACACCGCATCGAACGCAAGGTTTTGGTCCTGTGCTTCCTCTACGAAAACTCTGCATGTGGTATCTGCAGAATTCTTTTACGCATGGTTTATTGCAGCGAAATGAAAACCCGATCATTAACCAGTTGCATTTGTTATTTGTTTGTATCATATATTATGAATAAAAATCTAATTAAATAAGTCCTGTCTTAATTATTATATGGAGGAATTTAAGAGATTATCCGTAATCGAACCCTCAAGAGCAAGATTTGATTTTGATAAATTACCAAAATCCAAATCTAAATACTCAGTGTAAGACCTAGCTTTGATGAATGATGATATAACCGATCGTATTCGTGAAGCTAAAAAAGAATTTCGAAATGATGGTGCTACTCATACTTGGTCGTCATTCAGAATCAGAGATACCGTCGACACAAGAATAAATGACGAACGAGGAAGAAGTATTATCAATTACCTCGATAATCGGCGATACATTATTCTGATCAAATTTATTCTGCAGACGGATGATGATATTTGGATTATCCGTGATAAACGTGAACCTGTCAGAGTAACACAATCAGGACAAACTGTTATATTGGATAAATAATCCAAGCCAGGTATATTAACTGGTATTGATAAACCTTATTATGAACGAGCATATCCTGTAACCGCAGTTGTTTATGCGATATATCCGTTAAATGATAAACCCAGCATTGAAAATCTTAAACCGATGAAATTATCATGGTTAAATTGTGTAGCTGAGCGAGTTATGGAACATTTCAAAAAAGCAATACGCGGAAACGGCTTAACAGATATAAGACGTAAAAAAATAAACTCATGGGCAGAAAGAGTTAAGAATACCGGAGCATCTATCAAAGACGTCGCTGAACTAGAAAAAAAAATTAAAATTTCCAATAACAGTAAGAACACTAACCGGAGAGATTTTATATGCGTCAAAGTACACATCAAGAGGAGCTCCAATAACAATCATTGATCATAATGCTCATGCATGGACTGATGCAGTAACAATATTTCTACGAGATAGAATAGTCAGATTTTATGACGATTATATATTTGATGCTATCAGCGATATCAGTAAGAATGATCCTGTATCTGTTTGGTTATTTCAGAGTTCAGAATCCATAAATTATTATCAGTTTGTAAAACCTAATGGAGAGATTTACCGTAGAGAATCTCTTCATGAAGAAATGAAGAATCTTGCATTGAAATATAATTCTGATGATGTTGAAGTTGAACGATTATTGAATGATTGTTTTACGGTTCCATCAGTTGCTGCTTACTTCGCTCAGGAGAAAAATTCATGGAAACCAACACGATCAGAATTCCTCGAAGATATTCAGCATAGTTGTGTCGAATATGGACATGGCGGATTATGGAATACCAAATACGATCATCGTAAAGTTATATCGGTTGATTTGGTTGCGTGTTATCCTGGGAGTTTTCTTGGATACGGAGACTGTTCTGAATATTTTGAAAGATTCGGACATCCGACACATGAAATGACAGGAGTTGCGATAAATGGGCCATTACCTGATTTTGATTTAACTGGATTTGCTTGTGTAAAATCATTTAAGTTTTGTAATAATCTTCATCCTATTGTCTATGCGTGGTTTGCTAGACATTTTGCAGAAAAATATTGGGTTCCAATAGCACTATTACGATACATGCTTGATACTGAAATCTTAGTTTCGTTGAACGTAAGTGAAGCTATTATATCATATCATCCGCAGAAACAAGTTTGGTTACCACAACAAAATAAATACTCACCGACAGATCCAGATGAAGATTGGGATAGAATTGATTATGAAACTAAAGTTGCAAAAGATCTCGGTAGAAAAATAATTGGTAAATTTACTCAAGGTGGTTCGTATGATCATAAACGACATTGTACAAGATTAATCGTGGATGATGCTGAGTTGGATTTTATAATTACTGATACAACGAACAAAGGAACATTCATAAGCAGAAGTAATGCTTATTCATCAGACGGAATTAAATTAGGTACAATCGTGAGTTATATCGATGGTGAGTCACCGCAATTTACCCATTTAAGATTTTCTATGCTCGCTTACGTTTCTATAAATCTATTATCGATGATAAATAGATTTCCTCGTTACGCTGTCAGAGTTGCTACGGATTCATTGTATATAAATAGCGCGTACGTGGATTTGGCAAAACCATTACACGGTAGTAATGAATGGGAATCATGGAGAATAAAACACGAAAGTATACTCGATTATTCTGAATCAGCAGACGTTGATATCAAAGAAATATATTACGGTAATGACAATCAAATACCAGTATCAACATCACCATCTGTATCTGATCCCGTGGCCAGACATAAAACCATTTATCTCAATGGACCTGGAGGTTCTGGTAAAACAACACGTGCCATTGAATTATTTAGTCAGAGTTCAGATATGATTGTGTTGACACCTACACACAGACTAGCAAGAGAAATAAAACAACGAGGAGTAAAATCATGTACACATCATAGTTTCCTCAGATGGTGTGGAGATACATGGACACCTGAGCGAATGGGTGAGAAATATATTCCCAAAATCATCATCTGGGATGAGATTTGTATGGTGTCGTTAGAAACACTAAAAATATTTCTTAGTTGGTTATTAACGAAAAATACTGCGGTAATTATGTGTGGCGATCATGGTCAACCACCACTTTTCATCGGTCAATCTCCACATGAGTGGTTAAAATCATTTGTGGATTATTATGAAGAAATAAATGATGATCATAGAGCTATTGATAAACCTCTGAAAGAATTTAAAAGATTAATCAGACTACAACCAGATAGAATACAATGTGAGATAGCGCGTGAAATAATTCCGGAAACTCTCATCGATGATTTCTGGAATCTGTGGACACCAAATGATTTAATAGTTGCTAGTAGAAAAATAATTCGTGATAAATTACAGGAGAAACTATTTATGTTACACAAAGAAAAATTCTCAAATTTACTTGTGCCATTGTGTTATCGCCCAGCAGATACTCGACGACAGAGTGTTGAAGTTGAAATTCCAGGACGGGGCACTGAAAGTTTCCAGAAACAGAATCTCGTACTAAATGATATTGTTTTAGTTGATATTGATGTTGTTGAAAGCGCTTTGAATATGAATAACTCACCGTGTAAACTGGGATATGCCATAACGATTCACTCGTCACAAGGACTAACTATTGTTGATACAAATATCTGGATTGTCGATGACAGAATCGAGTGGTCAAATTTAGTTTATCTCGCAGTATCTAGAGTCAGGAGAATATCTCAACTGCACAGAGTTGTCATAGACTCCACAGAAAATAATAATCAAACTGTTAGTGTTGAAGTAATAAGAAAACTTATCCAGTTATAAACGATGCGATAAAAAAAAATAATCGTGATTTTGATATCGATGTTGAATTTATTATGACGCTAAAACAACAACAGAATAATCGTTGTGTAATTTGTAATTGTCACATGTTGTGGAAGTATTCGAGTAATAATCCAAGACAATTTGCCGAGGATAGAATTAATAGTGATCTTGGTCATACACGTGATAATGTCATATTGACATGTCTTGAATGCAATCGACGTCGGGGTTCCAATTTACAAAAGTGAACGCGGTGGTAATTGTGTGTCTTCAGGAATTACTTGTAATTGTTCACGTACAAATCCACGCTGAGGAGCAGTTAAATCCAGTCTGTAGATTGTAGGTCTACCCGTGGATCTAACCACGCTAGAAAGTTTATGTGTAGTCACACTCCAGATAGGATCAGTTGCTCTTTTTTTACCTCCTTCGAGTTCACCAGGTTCATATAGATAGCTTACAGTCACATTGCCTAATACTGGTTGAGATTGTATGATTTTGTTCCGAGGTATTATATATTTTACCGTAATCGCATCAATCGGTTTCATAGAAGTTGAACGAGTAATCTCATTATTTAACGCAGCTATTACAGTCGGTAATCTTGCAACCCATTCACGAGATCTCTTGTCGCTCTGAATTATTTCCTTTGCATACTGGTATCCAAATAACCGCTTAGCGAGTGTTCGATTAAATCTTTCAACGATTGCCTGATCACGATGAATTGTAGTGTGTCCTCGTCTGATTTTGACGCTATGTTGTTTCATCAGCGATGATACTTCACCGAGAAATTCTTTGCCAGGATCAACTTGTAGCAACTGTAATGGTCCTCGCTGATAAATTCGCTTAAACGTAGAGGCAACCTCAGATGTTTTTTTTATTGATAATGGCTCCGCTTCTTTATATCTACTTGCAACATCAACGACACTCAACGCGTATTTGTATGTGCGTGATTGATGTCCACGTGCTTTAATGGTATCATGTGGTAAAAACAAAATATCTGCTTGATGAACTTCACTGGGAACCCTGACATCAAAATATGCGTACTGAATTTTTTTAGGTGGACGTAGATAGATTTGCCATATTGCTTGTCGTGATAACAACGCTGCAGCAACAGCACGTGAGACTTTTGCAGCTGTAGCGAGTTTACTAATCGCTGCTCTGCCCTTCCAATATCCTTTTGGGCTATAATAAATGGACTCCATTATAATTATCATATAATTAATTACCAGCCCCTAGCATTATTTTACCTTTCATAGCAGATTTTGCTAGAACACTAGCGAGTTTTTCTCTGAGAGATTTATCAGGTATAGAATTTGACGCGTGAATCAATTTTACATCTGCGAGATGTCTTTGTTGTAAATTATTACTCTTATACGCGACATCATGAATATGACAACCTTAATCGATGTTATTTATTGGATACTCTCCAGGTCGCGGTTGATTTTGATCATCAAGTCGAATATCAAGTCGAGTTCCAGGACCACAATAATTGTATCCGGGTAGGTGTTTTCCCCGGGATATTTCACCCACGGAACCCCTGGTAATTTTCCCAATTAAGCGGCGATATCACCTCCTGTCTTTGTGCTAGACGAAATAAATTTGTATTTTTTTGTACCACATTTTTCACACTTACCTGTAAGTGCATGCCTTTTATTTTTTGTTATTGTTGTTGTTAATCCAGTGGTGGGGATGGTTGCCTTGCATTGAACACAATATAAATTAGCATTATTTATCGTATGGATATAACTGACTTTTCAGCAACACGAAAACAAGAACCAGTCAAGCATCACCCAGCATTGCCAAATTCTATTAGGGCAATCATAATAGGTCCATCTGGATCAGGCAAAACACAATTATTGCTTAATTTGATAATGAGATGGCTCAAATGGGATAAATTATATTTAGTAGCTCCATCCGTAGATGATCAGCGATGCTATGAAGTACTTAAGGATTTTAATGAAAATGCAAAGTCGTTTAATGAAAACGGCGATAATATCATTGATTTTATTACCGATATTGATGAAGCCCCATCCGTAGATGACCTTGACGGATTTATTAACAATCTTGTAGTATACGATGATGTAATGCTGGATAAACAATCAAATCCTGCCCGAATATTTTCCAGAGGCAGACATAAAAACACAGATGTGATTTAAGTTACCCAGCGTTATACACAAATTCCAAAAGTAATCAGAGATAACTGTAATATTTTAGTTGTGTTTAATGGAGTCGATACACATACGCTGCGAAATATTCATCAGACTTGGTGTTCAGGGGATATGGACATGATTAAATTTAAAAATTTCTTTTCAAAAGCACAAGCTACCCAACAGAGATTTATCACGATAAACTTGCATGATCCTAGATCGAGGTATCGTATAGGTATTGATAGAATATTTGGTCCTTGATGCTGAATAACTCTGTCACAACGATAGAGTAATTAAGCAGTTATTTCCCCCTGACTATGTCAAAGACTATGTCTAGGATAGCGTAGTCTTGAAAAACGGTGCATAGTTCTTTTTCATTATAATTAATAGTTTCATATCTATACAGTCATGTTCTTCTTTGACTTCGATTTCCAAGCCCTGTATCTCTGAAACACTAAAGTCTGAGAAATCTACCTATTTCATATGATATCAAGCACAAAAATATGTTGCCAAGAATAAAATCAGGACGAACCACGCTATAGATATTTTACCGGTGATATATATAGTCATTATCGATTTTTTTTTTGTTCAGACTTCAGCATTAGGCGGAATGAACTAGAATAATATCGATCCAACGCATATTACTAACACAGTTCTGCCCTGACTGTGTCAAGAGGCTTGAAAATAAATATTTTAACCAAAGCAAAAACGGCAGAAATATGTAAAATTGCAGATTTTATTCAGAATCAGAAAAATATTCTGACAGTATATACTTATCATGACAACGTCAAGGCAACTGAGTCAAGGCTAAGATAGCTTATATTTATTTTTGAAACACATATTTGTAACCAAGCTCATGGTGCAATGCTAAAATATCTGGCGCTCATACTCGAGGTCCATGGTTCGATTCCCCGTATCGGACATATGTCGGGGGTTTGGCCCTGGGATGCCATTTTATTTCATAATTATTATTTACTTAATAATTGGGGACGCAAGCAAACCCCATGAGTTTTCATGTAACCTCGCCAACGTCAAACAACGTGGCGAGTGCAGTTTTGCACTTTCCCCGGGGATTGATTGGGGGGGTTACATGAAATCGATATGCCTAGACAACCATCTGAATTTCTAATATTTCGTTTCGCACATTAGGAATTCGCATTGACTTTGTGAATGGGGGTGTGTCTATGCGCTTGCGCCCCTAAAATAAACAGCAGGATGATGTGAACTCGTGACCTTGTGACCTCACTGAAGGGTACCCACATAGGGGCATTCAGAAAGAATGTCCGCCGGACCAAAAGTCTCAATAAGGTGCCTGTGGACCATAAGACAGGTCTTAACCGATGAAAGAGTGCCCTGTGGGCTTAAGGCCCCTCAACGAGGACTCTTAGGATCTTATTGGTAAAGGTTTTACCGGCAGAAGGGACCCAGTGGAATGGTAGACTGAACATCATCGCTGCTGTTTACTTTTGAATTTATTCAAGTCGATAAACAAATCTTTTTATATCGACAGCAGCAGGGAGGGGCTGACCACATGTATGTAAGAGATATTTTTGGAACAGACAGAGAAAAGAGGGTCTGCTCGAACAGTATATAATTGAAGCAGATTCTGCCTTAATTATCACTAAAATCTGGCTTAATTGTAACAGTGGTTTGTTCACCCTCCCTGCTGGTCAAGTTGTTGTTGTTGTTATAGGGTTTAATGCCATTTTTCAGCACAAGATAGGCTATACATGGCATCCAGTATAAATGGTGGAGGAAGGACCCGGGAAAACCCCGGAAAGAACCACCTACCCACGAGAAGCTACTGCCAACCTTTCTCACATACCCACATTGGCCGAACCTAGACTCAAACCCATGCAGACAGAGGTGAGATGGCAATGATCCGTAATGGTGAGCACTTTAGACTACTCAGCCACTCAGGGCCCCAACTACAGCAAGTGTCAAAATACTGTCTTGACAAAATATAAAAAATTCCTATATAGATTAAGTCCTGATTTTTTAAATTTTAGCATTATAGATTGAAGTTTTTAAATATTGCTCAAAACAGTGATGTCTTGCAAGAATCAAACTGTAGAAAGGAAAGTAAAGCACACAAATCTTACAAATCTAATTTGTTTTGTGTCATATGGTTAATAGCCAGTTTTGTGTCACATGTCAGTGGCCATTTATGGGACAAGTCACAGGCTGTTAGCCATATTTTAAATAATTTCTTATTTCAGTTTCCACTTTCTCTTTGTTAATTTTTTTTTCATTAAAATTGTACCTATTATAACATGTCTAGAAAATATACGTAACAGATAACCTGTATGTATATCTTTTGTCATTTCTATCAAGTTTTATTGCCATTTTTCTGGTGTTGTATATTAAGTCATTGTTTTGCACTTTTCTTGTTGGTGCTTCACAAAATGTAAAGGCGGTTTCTTCTGAAAAAAATGACCAGATAAAATTGTTTGTTATATTCTACCAGTGCTAGCTCTTGATCCCTCACCTTCCTGCAATGAAACAGAAAATAAAAATTAGCTGGTTACTACTAATATGAAAACCAGCTGCATACCAACTGTGAAGATAGTATCAAGTATGTGACTTCTGAGAAACATACACTTTACAGCATATAAGACAGGGTAAATGGTCCCTTAAAATACATTTTAATAATTCATATGTGGATTCTGTCATATAGAAAATTTACAAGTGAACAACTTGTACATTTATAGTACATACACACATATTCTTAACAGAATATTTTTCATCAAGATTGAATAATAGCATGTATAGTCAATGGGATTATAAAAGTTGGAAACATATGGGTTTCTGCTTTATATGGCAACCTGATGGAAAATTTAATTGTGATATTTCTAACACTAGTCCACCAGTTTTCCAGGAATTTACTTAAGAACAATTCCTACAAAAGTTGTGCCAGTGTAATCTCTCTTCCAATATCCAGTAATCATAGCATATGTAAGAGATTTGTTTTTACTTAATTCTCCTCAAATACATCCAATGTAAATAAAAATGTGGTAGGAGTGTTTCACATTACATGTACAATGAATGTTCTACCAAGATTGGGCTATTAAAGACCAGTCTTGCAACTGTGTGGCTGTCATAATGATCAAATGGAGAATATCATTCAAGTCACATTACCCAGAATATACTATTATTTGTCTTTTAGACTAAAGTAAGACAAATGAGTGGTAGGAGGTCCACTTTGGCCTGTTATTGTGTTAATACTGTCACAACACAGGAAATTCATATTTAAAATGGTATGAAAGCGTATTTATTTTTATCTATAGGGGCATTATTGATTTTCTACTGTTTAGAATTAAGTTTAAAAGTGCTAAATGAATATGACTTGGAAAATCAAATATAAAATATTCATCCTCATTTAAAAGAAAGTAATTCACTAATTTATGTTACCTGTTTGATTTCAATTGTATTTTTGGAAATTACATTATATAAAGGTTATAAAAAAAACAACTGAAAACCTAGCTATCAAATTAAAAGAAACTATTAAATCAATTGATTCAGATATCATAACATGGAAAATAAACCTTCACATGTTGTCTGACTGCTGCTGCAGATATCTGTAGTGTCTTCTTTTCTGTCTTTGCAAACAAAAACATCGTCTTTTATCTCCCACATATGTTTGGACTCCATTTTTGCCCTACAGTCTCACTTCTCTGAGGATGAAGTTTCAGAAATGACCAAACAACTGATATGAGTTTGGCTTTATGAGAGTCCCAGTTACTGGACTCAAGTACACGAAGGTTATCATATTTCAGCACTATCAGTATCAGTTTGCTAGAGTTCAATTTACTATAATTGCCACAAATAATAATAATAATGTGGACTTAGGACAGTGCCTAATAGTTTTTAAGCTCTAGCATATTAGATAACACATACAAATATAAACAACAACAAGCAGCTTACACAAATAAATGCCATAAATTTACAAAACAAAAACATGCTGACAATAATTAATATTATTAAGTCTTCAAGTCTATTCTTGCAATCAAAATAGGTGAGTTTTAAGAGCACTTATGAATGAGAACAAAGTGTCCTTGTGTCTGTAATCTATGAGCAATTCATTTCACGTAGCTGGGCCCTAGTACACAAAAGAACGTTGTTCATATCATTTCATTTTAGCAGGGGTGAACAATGAGAATACAAGTGTCAGAAGGGAGGGCCACAAGTGGCCAAGTGGTCTAAAGTGCTCACCTTTACGGATCACTGCCATCTCACCTCTGTCTGCGTGGGTTCGAGTCTCAGGCTTGGCCAATGTGGGTATGTGAGAAAGCTTGCCAGTAGCTTCTCGTGGGCAGGTGGTTCTTTCCGGAGTTTTCCCAGTTTCTTCCTCCACCATTTATTCTGGCCGCCATGTATAGCCTATCTTGTGCTGAAAAATGGCGTTAAACCCTATGATAACAACAACAGCAAATGTCGGAAGAGGAGTGTAAGTTTCTAGCTGTGGAGTACACATGGGTGAGGTCAGATAGGTATATTGGACTGGAGCTAGTAAATGAAATATAGCATAGTGAACAGATTTTGTTTTTCATTCTGGATTGAATGGGAAGCCAGTGAAGGCTACAGAGAACGGGGAAGGTGTGCTCAGTTGTTTTTTTGTTTGTTTTTTTTTTTTGTTTTTTTTTTTGTATTTTAAGGATGATCTGAGCAGCCATGTTTTGAACTTTTTCAAGTTTCTGAAGTAGATACTGAGATGAACCATATAGAAATGAATTACAATAATCCATTCTTGAAAGTACTAAGGAAAACAAAAGTGATTTAATGGCATCAGCTGAAAGAAAACTGTGAATACAGCCTTCCATATATTCATTATATGTTGGTGTAATGAGAGCGTACTGTCAATAGTGACATCTAGGTTTCATACTGACTGTGTGAATTTAATGTTGGTATTGCTGATGCTTATTGTTTGAGGTAAAGGATGTGAATGAGAACTTTGTTTTTGGCGATCAGAATGGTTTCAATTCTATCATCATTCATATGCAGCTTGTTATATGTCATCCATGACTTCACATTGGAAATTCACCTCTCTCTGCATTGGATAGTAGCCTCAACTTCATTTGGGCAGGTAGATTTGTATATTTGACAGTCATCAGTTTACAAATGGTGCGATGCTAGAAGTCGATTCATGACACTTAAGAGCGAATGAGTGTACAGAAAGAAGAGAACAGGGCCAAGAAAGAGAACCTTGTGGAATACCAAAACATAGATCAAATGGGCTGGAATGTTTTCCATTTATGGACACAAATTGTGTCCTGCTGACTAATTAGGACTTGAGTCATAGTAAGGCTGTATTGTGAATACCAAACACATGCTGGAGATGGTGAAGTAATATAGTCTATTGTGCTGCAGACAAGTCAAGGAGGAGGATGACTCACAGTAATCTTTCCATTATCCAAAGCAGAGAGAAGGTCATTAACTACTCTCTGAGGTGAAGTTTCAGTACTATGGTGAGGGCAATATGCAGACTGTACATTGCTAAAAGACTGTTTGCATTAATTCAGATGAGATACAAGTTGGGATAGAACATAAGGTCAAGATGGCCGCTATCGCTTAACCGGCTTGAGGCAGCTGTCCCAGATTTTTGTGCCGTTTTTCATGATCTGTGTGCTTGTTGTCTGTCTTCGTCTGCGTTATTGTGTTCATCATGCACTGGCTGTTCTATTCGAATGTGTTTCTTCATCTTCTTGTATTGGAAACGAGAAAAATTAGACTTTTTCTCAGCTGTCTTGCGCCACTGTTACAAATGCCTTTGCTATCGAACAAACCGCCATCACGTGATACTCGCCAGTCCACCCGTTTACGCTATGATGGACCCTCATTAATTGCGTTTAACGACCACTCCTTGGCTGCCCACACTACATTGTGCACTAGACTAAACGACCTGGGACTACATTCATCATTCCATAACTGTAAACGGAAGCGAAAAAGGAAGCGTTGTTTCAAAGGTGGCCGGCGTAGAACAGGAAGAAGAATTCGTTATCTCCCTTTCGCCCTTTCTGGCACAGACATTTAAAAATTCGGCGGTTAATTTAGACAACCTAATTCAAATCCCAATTAAATCGACAACCTTTGTGTCAGTTTTCGAAGAGATATCACTGCTCATCGCATTATTCAATGCCCAATCAGTAGGACCATCGGAAAAGCGCACAGAAATAGTTAATTTTATCAACGATGAGAATATCGACGTCTTTTTCCTGACAGAAACATGGCTAAAAACATCAGGCGATGAACCCAAGTGCGCGGATCTAACACCCACTGGTTACTCCATCAAGTCGTTCCCCCGCCACTCTCGCGGAGGTGGAATTGCTGTCATCGCAAAGAACTCCATGATCAACCGTCTTAACTACACTACAACCTTCAATTTCTACGACACATCGTTTGAACTAGTCCAAACTACACTCACACTGGAACAAAGGTCAGTCCATTTTTCTGCCTCTACCGCCCTCCTCCTAGTAGAAAAAACAAGCTGACAGAATCTCTCTTTTTGGAGCAGTTTCCGAATCTCCTGGAGTATGGAAATTCGATAGGTGGCAACCTGATTATTCTTGGAGATTTCAACTTTCACTTTGACTGTCCTGGAAACCCATGCACATCAAAACTCCTAGATTCCATTCACGTTTTCAGCCTCAAACAGTCAGTTAGCCAACCCACCCATAAACATGGTCACATTTTAGACTGGATTCTTTACAGACCTGATGATAATATTCTGCAGTCCTCCCTGGTGTCCCACGAACGTTCATCAGATCACCTCCGCATTATATGCCATTTTGACGTATCAGTCCCTAACCTTCCACCTTTATTCGCTACTAAGAGAAACCTCCGTATGATAAACAGAACCAAACTAATGCATGACATCCAAGCAAACCTAACAACTAGCTTACCTCCTACAGCAGAACAACTCGATAACTGCCTGCGTTCATTGCTTGATAAACATGCCCCAGCAACCAAGTGCAGAGTAGCAATTCAGAAGTGTTCTCCATGGTATAGCAGTGTTAGGGACCAGATTCGCACTGCTAAAAGAGACCGCCGTAAAGCTGAGAGGCTTTGGCTTTCCACCAGACTCACTATTCATAACCAGATCTATGAGGCCGCTAAGAAGAATGTCACAGACAGAGTCCATGCAGCGAAATCAGCCAACTACAGTACTAAGATCACGGAAAGTTCCAGCTGCAAAGAGCTATTTAAGATTACTAACAAGCTAATGTCAAGGAACAAATGTACACCACTTCCAGCTACCTTCTCTCTAGTCGACCTTTCGGACCTGTTTGCAAATTTCTTCCGTGACAAAGTACAAACCATCAGAGATAAACTTGACAACACAATTTCAGTTGACTCGTCGTCACCATACAGTTGCGATACAGAATTTCAGCGGCAACCGTTAGCAGCGTTTGAACCTGTCTCTATGGATTTAGTACGTACAATCTTGACGAAGAGTGTACCAAAATCATGTGAACTTGATCCGATTCCGATGTCACTGCTGCTAGAGTGCTTAGATCCAATATTGCCTGCACTAACTGATGGTATTAATACCTCTCTCTCATCTGGGGAATTCTCATCATTTTATAAAACTGCCATTGTAAAGCCTCTGCTGAAGAAACTAACACTCGACCATAATGATTTAAAGAACTACCACCCAGTTTCTAATCTCCAATTCATGTCAAAAATCTTAGAAAAAGTTGTTCTATCCCAACTTGTATCTCATCTGAATTCAAACAGTCTTTTTAGCAATGTACAGTCTGCATATTGCCCTTGCCACAGTACTGAAACTACTCTTCTGAAAGTAGTCAATGACCTTCTCTCTGCTTTGGATAGCGGAAAGATTACAGTCCTCACTCTCCTTGACTTGTCTGCAGCATTTGGCACTATAGACCATGATATATTACTTCACCGTCTCCAGCATGTATTTGGCATTCATGATACGGCCTTACTATGGTTCAAGTCCTACTTGGTCAACAGGACACAAATTGTGTCCGCAAATGGTATACACTCCAGCCCAGTTGATCTATGCTGTGGTGTTCCACAGGGGTCTGTTCTTGGACCTGTTCTCTTCATTCTTTACACTCAGCCACTCTCAAGTGTCATAGATCATCATCCAGTGCCTCACCAATTGAATGCTGATGACACCCCAATATACAAATCTAGCCATCCAACTGAAGTTGAAGCTACCATCCAAGGCGTAGAGAGGTGCATTTCCGATGTGAAATCATGGATGACATGTAACAAGCTGCAGATGAATGATGATAAAACTGAAGCCATTCTGATTACAACACAAAGACTTTCTCATTCACATCCTTTACCGCAGACAATAAATATCAGCAACACCAACATTAAATTCACCAGTCAGTACGAAACCTCGGTGTTACTCTTGACAGTACTCTCTCATTGCACCAACATGTCATGAACATATGCAAGGCTGCATATCTTGAACTGAGACGCATCAGCTCCATTTGCAAGTATCTTTCAGTTGATGCCACTAAAACACGTGTGTTCCTTAGTACTTTCAAGACTGGACTATTGTAACTCAATTCTGTCTGGTTCGTCTCAATATCTACTCCAAAAATTTCAAAACGTTCAAAACACAGCTTCTCGGATCATCCTTAGAGTACCAAGATCAGAGCACGCCTCTCCCCTGCTCTCTACCATACACTGGCTATCCATACGATCCAGAATTAAACACAAAATTTGTTCTCTGTGCTACGTTTCACTGACGGGCTCCAGTCCAACATACCTATCTGACCTCACCCATGTGTACACACCTGCAAGATACTTACGCTCCTCTTCTGACACTCGTATCCTCATTATTCCCACTATGAAAATGACATCATACGGACAACGCTCTTTTGCATACCAGGGCCCAGCAATGTGGAACGAATTGCCCACTGCACTTAGACACAAAGACACAGTGATCTCATTCAAGAGCGCTCTTAAAACTCACCTATTTCAACTGCAAGAACAGACTTAAAGACCTAATAATGTATCCTTATAATGTATCCTTACCTTAAATATTTACAGCATGTTTTCTGTTTCTAATTTCGTGGTGTTTGTTTTTATTTTGTAATCATATCATTATATATGTTTTTTAAGTGTTGTCAAATGTTGTAAAGCGCTTAGAGCTTCTAAAGATTAGGCGCTATGCAAAGTCCTCATTATTATTATTATTATTATTATTATTATATAAAACATTAACCTGGCAAGAACATTTTAAAAATAACTTTTTGCTAAATTCTGAATGGCTTGGTCTAAAAGTCTTCAAAATAACAAGAATACATTGATCGCAAGTACTGTCCAAGTCAAGCTGGTATAATGATAATATCATAATTGATTATGGTAATTCAAATGAGATACTTGGGGGGATAGAATAAAAGTTTCCGAGATTTTTTAATTGAATGAGAGGTTGGAAACAGGGTAGTGGTCCTTTAAATCGTTATGGTCAAGTGTCAGTTTTTAACAGAGGTTTTACAATGGGAGTTTTGAAAATGATGAGAATTTCCTGGATGAGAGAGAAGTATTGATAGCAGCAGTTAGTGAAGGAAATTTTGAATCTAAGCACACAAGCATCAGCGATGTCAGAGTCTGATTGAGTTCACATGACTATGGGCACTCATCATCACAAAGATTTGGGGTGCTCTTCATCGCAAGGCCAAGAAATAAAAATATGTGTTTCCGGTCGGGTGACTGTCCCTGTTATTCATTATTGACACTAGCACTTCCCTCCTTCCCTCCACTGGGGTAAAAAGAAAGTTTCCCAAAATTGATTTTTTGTGCATCTAATTAAACTGGTTTGTCCCAGTATTTGAAGTGCTTAGTACATTACATATACTTATATATATATATATATATATATATATATATATATATATATATATATATATATATATATATATAGAGAGAGAGAGAGAGAGAGAGAGAGAGAGAGAGAGAGAGAGAAACAGAGAGAGAGAGAATGTTTAAGAAAAATATTTTTAAAAATTTCCCTTAAAAATCCAGAGAATTATTCGTGCACTTATTGAGCTGGTTTAGCCCAGCACACAAAGTGCTTAGAATATTATTTATACTAATCATTAGAATATTTATAACGTTTCAACAAAAAAAATTAATTCACAAAACTGATTTGTGTATTTAATTGAAGTGGTTTAGCCCAATACTTCCACAGAAACAGATTCAAATGCTGTTAAAGGTTGCTGTGTATATTCTATGTCACAACTGTATGGTGATAATGAGTCAGTTGAAATTGTCTTGTCAAGCTTGTCTCTAATGAATTGAACTTTTATCATGAATGAAATTTGCCAACATGTCCTGAAGGTCGACCAGAGAGAAGGTTCTTGAAAGTGGTGTACATTTATTCCTTGCCATAATCTTGATGTATACAAAACCTTTGTCCATAACTTAAGTTTTATACGTATTGTTAAAGGTCACTGGCCGCCTATATTTTACCATGTGTGATATTATTATAGTCATAAACAAAACGCATTTGTTATGTATGAACACCATAAAAATGTTTAGTCAGACTTAAAAATCCACTTTTTTAAATGAAAAAATTATCCGGCAATCTCCGTAAAGAATCGGTAGTTTCCGCGTGCCAAAAACGGATATGAAGTAGATTTATCCTTCCTGCCATTCAGGTGTTTAATTTCCCTATGTAAATGTCTATGTGATATATCTTATGATCGTGCTTTTGTACAGCAAATATGGTGCAGTGTGTTACATATGGATGTAACCAACAGAGTGATGATGGGACAAAAGGGTTCTTTCTTTTTCCGAAAGACCCTGTTTACCAGGAAAAATAGTGGATTGAAGCTGTGGGATCGAATAGGGTGAGGGATAGGAAAGTTGTATCATTTATGCCGGATTATAGTCAATTTGGCCCAATTCAAAACACGATTCGGCCCAACTTAACAATAGCTAGAACAAGTTCTTTTTCTTCAAACAATAAGTAGATACTATGTAAGATAGGTTTTACGAATAGGTTTTAGGAAAAAAACTAAATTTAAACAAACCAAACTATCTTGATATTCTTTAAAAGACAATAATTAATCATACGTAGTAAGGTACATATATATATATGAGAAAATACAAACTAGCATATCTTGCGCGTTCTAACTAAAATATTTATATACATTTATTTTTTATGCTAAAAAAAATATATGCATCTGCACGACATTCTCAGTTTAAGTCTTCTGGTCAAATTATCAATATTGATTTATAAAACAATAATGCATAACAGATAATATTCTACAGAATATGTGTACATTTTTCAAAGGGTAGCGTACATGAGATATTATAACAAATATATTTAATTTTAGGCTTCAGGTTGTAACACTGCTGCGTATAATACACACTCGTTTACACATGAAAGAGAGGGAGAAAATAATGTTGAGCATTTTGTCAGTGTTTACTTGCTGCAATATGAAGCCCTCACCAGTTAATTTTATTGTTTGTTTTTATTTTTCAAATTGTCTTAGTGTGTGTGCGCGTAAATTGAAAGCTTGTCATTACTAGTCAATATCGTCAATCATATTTGCTCCATTATTCCATACAAATAAGAAAGGAAATAATTTTGTGTTGAATTTGTGTCTCCCCCCCCCCCCGCGTACGGTACAATAAAATTGATAAACACTTATTTGAAAATAAAATGAAAAAAATTAACCTTATTAACCTTGCATTGTTATCATTTATTCCTTCTTTTTTCATCATGCAAAATTTATTAAAGAAAAACATATATCCGTGAACTACATATATGTAGCGGATGCCGGCCTGTGTATGCGTCCTTCCTATAGTATGTATCGCTTATGTTAGATAACAAAATCACAAAAGAGATGAAAATATCACCCGATTGCTTGAAGGCACCTGCCATTCACGCATGGTAAGTTACAAGGTCAAACTGACCAAGATTGTATTGTATCCATGTTAACTATACGACGGTATCTCGCAAATAAAAAAATCATTATCTTAAAATATATTCACTGTAAGTACAAATGATAGTCTTTTCGCTAGCATGTGTTACAAAAGTATTATTAAAACAAGTTATTGTTGTGTATACTATTTGCCCTGCAAACATCAATTATGATTACATATGGCAAACAAAGAAGCCCGGGTGATGGATAAACACAACTGGCAGCGAGCAATAATCTCCTTGCTTAAACTTACCGACAGGATATCAAATACAAAGGTTATTTTATTATAAAGCAGACCAACCCCGGAAACTGACTTTGGTATCTTTTAAGTGTGCTGATTTTTTCTTATGAAGTCGGCCGACATAGGAAGCAAAGTTTGGTTCCTTTGGGTTCTTTCAAGTGTGCCGATATCTTTTCTTATATATATATATATATATATATATATATATATATATATATATATATATATATATATAAAGTCGGGCGACATAGGGAAAGCCAGCATTGATTCCTTTTTACCTGTATTAATGAGAATTTTCAAAATAAATTGAAACAATGGAACAGTTATGAAAGCGACACAATCTAGTGCATCGTGCAAGCATATCGATATAAGGCTAAACAGTAAATTAGGTTTCAGTAGTTTCATCTAAACGTTCCCTATCCACAGTTTATAGTATTTTATTTTTCGACAACAAGAAGCATGTACTTCGTCTTGTGAGGATAAATGTACGTCATTTCCGGTTGGCGTCCTCTGTAGGTGGGAAATCTTAGCTAAGGGGAAGTAAAAGCAATGTATACTTCTATTTCGAGTAATTAGATTATTATTTCTTCTTTACACCTGATGTTTTCTTTGTTCTTTTTGTGCGAGTATAACTACTTTTAATCATGTAATGCAAATCTGATGTAAGAAAAATGTTGGAGTATGACCGGTGAGCTTTAATAATTTGTTGTGGCATGTTTTTGTTGGTTGGGGATAAGGGGTGTGTGTGTGTGTGTGTGTGTGTGTGTGTGTGTGTGTGTGTGTGTGATTTAGATTTTAAAGTAGCTTTAACAATTTTTCAGTCATTTCGCTACGATGTCAGCAGTGTGACAGTTTATAGTGATTTCTTGCACTGGGGCATCATGCCGCAGACATGTGGCATGATATCCCTCCCAGTTACATTATCCTGACACCAGGCCGACCAGTCCTAACACTAACCTCTTAATGCTGAGAGCCAAGCAAGGCAGCTGTTAGTACCATTTTTTTCAAGTCTCTGATATGACTTGGCCGGGATTCGAACCCGCCACCTCCCGCATCCAAGGCGGACGAACTAACCACTAGGCCACCCGAGCGGTCGGGAATAAGGGATGTGGCGGGGTTCATTGTTTCAGTGTCACATAAGGTGAAAAACCAAATTCTAATTTTCTTGTATTTTTCGCTGAAAACAGCATTATTACAAAAGGATTTTGAGATTAACAATGTAGAAATGCTACATTAACAAGTAATATTATGGCATAGCAGTAAATTTTGGACTTGTAGTAATACATGTAGCGACAGCTAATGGTTCTGAAGATCAAAACAATGGTACTGAACTATTACTTTGGAAATACGGTAATATTACTGCAAGTGTTTGATATTAACAAAGATGTAAAGCATCATCAGCAAGAGATATCACTAAAAGATGGGTTTCAGGAGTAACAATGTCGTAGTGTTGCTATATTAACAAAAATCATTAATGCATATCATTAAACTTTATCCTTGTAGCAAAATTACTCCATCAGATTTGTGAGAAGACAAAAATTAGTGTTCCATTCTTGCCTGGAAAATTTTAGGGTCATGCTACTACATGGATTTGAGGCAATGTAGTATTATTACTATATTAGGTTTGAAGATCATATAATCAGTGATACACTGTTACCTTGGAAGCAGGGTAATGTCACTAAATGGGTTCTGTGATTACAAATGTAGTGTTGTTACTATATCAGGATTTTAGAGGCCACAAAATGAGTGGTACACTTTCACATGGAAATAGGGAAATATTACCAGTGATTTTGGTGTTTTCCATTATGTAGTATTCTTACTACAGCAGGGTTTGGAGATCACAAACTCAGTGTAATACTGTTCCCTGGGAATAGAGTAATTTGTTTTACATGGGTTTGGTAATTAGCAATGTGGTATTGTTACTGCATCAGGTTTTGGAGATCACAAAACCTGTGCCTGGACATAGGGAAATGTTACTATATGGGTTTGGGGGGAGATAGCTATGTAGTGTTCTTACTACATCAGTTGTAGTATTCTTACTACATCAGGTTTCAGAGATCACAAATCAGTGCTTGGAAATAGGGTAATGTTACTACATCAGGTTTTGGAGGTCACAAATCAGTGCCTTGAAATAGGGTAATGTTACTCCATGGGTTTGGAGGATAGCAGGAGAGCTATGTAGAATTGTTACTACATCAGGTTTCAGAGATCACAAATCAGTGCTTGGAAATAGGGTAATGTTACTACATGAGTTTGGGGGATAGCAGGGGAGCTATGTAGAATTGTTACTACATCAGTCGTAGTATTGTTACTGCATTAGATTTTGGAGATTACAAAATTAGTGCCTGGAGATAGAGTAATGTTACTACCTGTGTTTGGGGGGATGCTATGTAGTATTGTTACTACATCAAGTTTTGGAAATTGCAACACTTCTGTGCTTGGAAATAAGGTAATGTTACTACATGGGTTTGGAATTAACTATGTGGTATTGTTACTAGTAAAATTCCTTTAAAAAGGTCAAGCAAGCAATTCCTTTTTTATTCTGACAGCCATTTTGCTTTATCCAAAACATTCTTTTCCACCAAATACTGGACCAATAAATTTTTTATTTCTTGCTTCGTTAAAGAAGCTTTTGCCTCAAAAAGATCACATTTTCTGGCAAGCTCAATCAATTCATCTTTTTTCAAGGAATCTAACTGTTCCTGGGTAGGATTTGAAAGAAAGATCTCCACTTTTGATGACATTGTAGAAAAGCCTGTTGATTTCACTGAAGATTTCTAAAATGTGAAATAATACTTGGGAATTAAAAACTTCTAAAACTAGGGGAAGATTTCTGAAATATTTTAACCAAAATTCGTATCCCGGACGAGCCCTCAATTTTATGTCACGACTCTCTGCTCTTAAAATAAGTAACAGAAAAGAGTGAAGACAACAGGCTTTGTAAAATTTAACAAATAATTTATTTCCCTAGATTACAAAGTGAAAAATGAGAAAAATGAACTTAAGGTTTTACCAATTGAATCCAAAAATAATCCAAGAATTAAAAAATACAAGCCCTATCAATGAAAAGTTCTAAGTGAATCTCAGTTCAAATCCTGATGAAATTTTCAAGATGGAAGGCGAAGACATCTGTAATAGCCAGTATTGTACTGATGTGTCAACAGTCTCTTGTTGAAACACAGAAAATATTATTCCAGTTTTGAATTCTGTATAAATTCCAGTGAACGTCTTTGTCCAAGAATTATATCAGAGCATTTTTGTATTTCCAGAGAAAATAATCACTTGAATTCAGTAATTTGAAGAAAATAAAATTCAACCCAAACTGGTCACAACATAATACAACTTAACGTGTCCGATGTTAAAGCACGACTGATAGAATTCTTATCTAAACATCAGTTATACGACTAACTAAGACGCAAAACAGATTCCCAGATGGGGTTCAAAAGTTCATCCTTGTGGAAAAAATACAAGATTGTTTACCAATTGACACTTGCTTTATATCATGTAGTCCAGGTATGACCTTGACTCAACTTAATGATTCTTAACTCTGAGAAAGATTTTTAAAAAAATAAAAAAAGTTGTTTACCAAAGCTGTCACTGATTTTGGAACAAGGTCAGGTACTAGATACAATGTTTCTATTATTAGTTGTTTACTTCGAAAATCAATCAATTTTTTAAAAAAGTCAGTCGGGTGAAAGAGAACTGAACTCTATTCTGGACAATATCAACTCCAGTAAACAATATTACATTACAATAGCGTGTAATGGAATAAAAAAAAAATTAAAACTAACAGACAATCAATTAAATTAAATATACATAACACATGCATGTATGTATGCACATAAAGATGCATAAATCTTTAGAAAAATACATGTATACAAGTATCGCCACATTATATGCAAGATCAAGTTCTTTCTGTTACATGCAGACTATAGTTAATGAAATATAGCCATACATAACTGGCCGATTGCATTAAAGGAATATACTTCTGTTATTGTAGAGGATACACCTGACAAGTAAAGTTAATACTAAGCCCTCCATTCGAGCCCTACAGCATATTATATCCTCGTGTCCATCTCTATACACCTTTCAGTGAGTCATATCATATTATTGATTCTTGATATTTCTTCTTTTTCATGACATCCTTCACAAAACAGGTCGTAAGTATTAACTCTTGATATAATTGTATTACTTTCTCTAAAGAATCATCTAAGAGACAGAACAAAAGAGTAGAAGATCTTATTTTATGTGCAAAATAATCTCTAAAGAAAACTGGAAGGAAAAATATGTGGAAACTGTTCAAGTAGAAAAGCAGCAGGGAGGGTGAACAGACCACTTTTTGGGGGGGATCCGTTAGCGAAAATAAAGGTTCCTACAAAAGCTTAAAATTCAAGGTCAATAACATCAAACCGAAGCCTCCAACCGACCGAGATTTCTCTAATTGGGTTAATCATTTTGTTACTTTATTTTTGACGCTTATGTTTTCATTTTTTTATGCATGATCGTTTACTTACCCGGACACTCACTATTGGTCGTCACCCTCCCCACTGCTGTAGTGTGGTGTAATTAAATCATGATTATGTCAATAATGGAATCTCACACATCAAAACTAGCTTGACAGCGACTAGAAGCATTTAAGAAATATCTACCCGTCCGTGATTCTGTCAAGCAACAACTACAAGCGCGTCTGGAGTCTTTGGTGGAATTTGCAGAAGGTGCAGAACAATTATTTAAACTGGTTACAGAGGCTACTAAAGGTCTTCTTCCCACGCTAGAGCAAACCGGTAAAGCAACTGAAAAATAGCAGAAAGAACTAAAACAAAAAAAAAAAGATTCTACGAAAACTTCCGCCTGAAATAGCTGCTGCTCAACTAATGCAAGAAATACTTGAAGGTATTGGCCAAGCTCGTGCTGAAATAAGTGATATAAAGGATCGTATACCAGAACCAGAATTAGAACCAGAATCAGAACCAGAACAAGCAAGAGCCAAGATTAATCTGGTTGATAGATGTACTGAAGAAAGTATTGCCGCCATTAAAAAAAATTGACAGCGTAGAAATATCTGTGTATGCCGTGCGCAGTTTTGATCAAAGAGGGAGAGTTTTGAAACCCGAGTACATTAATGATGCTGTAAGTCGTGAGAACTGGTACAAATGGATATTTCGCATACACTACGACACTGATCAGGCCCGAAATAGTGATGCAAGATATATTACATTTATCAACGGAATAGATAACTATTTTGCACAATTACAACAACAACAATTACAACAAAAACAACAAAACCAGAAACAACAACAACCACAAAAACAACAATCACAGCAACCAGTCCAAATAACAAGTGAGGAAGAAGAATGGCAGGATGCCAGTACTACTGGAAGTGGTATTGATACAGGTACCAGGGGAAGCGGCCTTATTACTCCATGTCCCAATAACGTCCTTGCCGGCTTGGACAGGCTAGAAATCCTTATTGGTGGAAAATGAGCCGGTAATAATTCCCCAGAAATCATTAATAAAGCAGCTGATATTTGTCAGAGATAGTTTATAGGAGGTATCATGGATATTAATGTTTATCGTCCCTTGTTGATGAAATCGCCGATGATTACAGCAGTGATTGAGGGCATACAATTAGATCAGTGACAAGAAAATAAGATGATCATACATAATGCTCAACATGGAACTGTAATGGTCAGGGTGTTAAATTCGCGATTACCTACGTATAAAGCAATCCACGGTGATGGACTCAGTGATGTTGTTCAGGGTCTATTTAGAAGGATAGCCCCAAACGCAATGCCGATTTCAAAGCAACTGGGATTCAAAGCTATTGACGTTGTTCGTGAAAAAGGTATTGGTGCTGTTGGTAATGTTGCTAGTAAAGCATTCTCAGCAAACAAGGATAGGCTAGCACGATTAACACGACGAAAACCTCAGCCAGTAAAATTACCCAGCACTGAGGTTATACCTGCAAATGTTAGTAAAATAATAAATCAAGCTGCAAATCAAAATCTAGCAGAGTTGCCTGGTGTACCCCTATCAGAAAAAGAAAAAAAATAACTGCTAGTCTGATAGCCGGAAGTGGTCTTCGTGTTAGATGATAGCAAGCATAATAAAGATTTTCAAGCATGTATCTGATCCTGCATTCGACATGGACGCACCAGTACTCAAGGATGAATCTGTGCGCGATTATCAGTATTATGATGCACGAGAGCTAAATCAGCATGAAAAAATTGAATTACAAGTTCAGGATACAAGCAAATATTTTTTACCTGCTGAGGCATTCATTGAAGTAGAAGGGAGACTTTTGCAAGCAGATGGTACAGCGTACGGAATTTTAGATCGACCTGGTTTTGTTAACAATGGTATTATGGCGTTATTTAAAAGCGCCACATACATGATTGACGGAAGACACATTGAATCATGCCTGGAAAACGTCGATATTGCCACGACGATACTTGGCCTTGCAAGATACAGCGATGATTATTCAAGATCAGCTGGTCCGTCAATGATGTTTACAAAGGATACAACTGATCATCCAGAAAGCAGAAATGTAACACCAAATGCAGCTGGAACTGAGGTTGCATCAATGAACGATGAATTCAACTTAGGATTTGCTGCACATAGATCAGTGTTAAATGATGAAGAAGAAATTTCATGTGTGATTCCACTATCACATATATTTGGATTCTGCAGACGTGTCAGAAAGGTTATTTTCGGAGCCAAGCATACAGTTGTACTTGTTAGAAAAGACAACAATGATGCAATCTGGCGACCCAACGCAGTTGGTGCAGGATAGTAAGACTAACAAAACTTTCGTTGTGGATGCCAGTAATGACTCCATCAATGCCGAAGAACAACGGTTACTCTCTTTCATGGATCAAGGTGGTAAATCAACGTTGTCGTGGTTGACGATGACAACAGACAGTATTTCAACTGAAGTTATTGGTTTATTTACATGGCAGATAGCATCATAGCAGGGTGTTTCTGCACTGCGACATATATTCATCGCATTTCAGGAAAATGCATGAGAAAACACACAAACACGAAGTTCAACGATATTTGACACCCTTGGAGTTAGTGAAGTTTCTTTAAGGATAAATGGGCATCAGGAACTATCCGAAGAAGTATTACTGAGTTTTGATCACAATCATGTAGCACATGCTTATCATCGGTTGATGACATTTATGGGGCATGATCAGAATGTTGATTCTGGTTTGCAGATATCTCAGCGTGATTTTACAATGCTGTATCCAATCTATTACTTTTCTTTGGAACATTTAGATTTATCTGTCATTGATATACACTTCTGAGCTCATGTAGCTCGATCACCATCAAGAATACCTGGTCCACCAGTTATTCCTGGTGGTTACAGAGCAATTGCTGTTATACTCTCAGACAAAACAATGCTACTTGAAGGTGTTGGTGGACGAATGAGAGTCATTGATGCCTCAGTAGAAAACATGTAATTAGATCGCTCATGATAATTATAATGTCATATCATCGACTTAGTGTCAGTCTGGCTCCTGGGCAGATTAAAAAACTACAATCAGTATCAAAAGAGAACTGTGGAATAAAAATATCGATTAAAAAAAAAACAAATCCAAGGTGGTCCAAATAAACTATCATTGTCAGAACGTCAGCTCAAGCACTTTAATGAAGCCAAATGATCAAAGACCGGCATATGACATTGCTGAGACGGGTGGTATATTTCCACTTCAGTTCTAATTTTGTTTGAGATAATTTCAACATTGATTGCAGTCCAGCAGTATATGAGAACTTTGTGGAAATATATCATTTCATTAGCTGATCTGAGAATTTTTCTCCATTGTATATACCATGGTAATTCTTCAATATAATATATCTTCTCTGCTGTTTTTAGTATAAAATATCCTCTGCCAGTACAAAAATATTCTCAGCCACACTGTATAGTAAAACTCAATCTCCTAGTTTCTGTAGCATTACAAAGTATATTTTCGTTAGTATAGTTTCACTCAATAATATAGGTCTGACTGAAAACTTTGCCATGCAGATTAGTATCATATTAAACAGCTGTGTCTATCATCAGTAGTGCCATGGGTGTTTTGCTGGTTACTGATCTATGTCACTGCATTTATCTTCTTTCCCTTTGGCTATTTGTTTGACCACTTTCATTGAAATTAAATCCATAGGTGTCACATATTATGTTTTGTTTTTTTGGCAAAATGAGCATTGGGGATAGAAGGCTGTGACCTATATCAGGAACAAAAATACTGATATTTGCAAGTGCGTATTCCAGTTGGACCAACCACTGCAGTATCAAAACTGTATTACTCTTAGAAGATTTAAGGCACAATGGAAAAAAAAGGAGGATATAATAGGAATCAAACAGAAAATACAAATTCCTTGTATATGATATATTGCAGATTCTTCCCTTCCACCCATTCTGCCAGACAACATGCCATCTGAGAGACAATTGGGCCGAATTTCAATGAAAATTGGGTACAAGTCTGTCCTTCTTGGCCATGAGTTGGGACTCTCTGAGGCAGATGTCAAGCAAATTCAGAAAGTCTATCCTCATACAGTCACTCAGTGTCTTATGATTTTGTTTAAATGGAAGCTCCAAAGTGGCAACAAAGCTACTTTTAGAAACTTGGACATGGCATTCAAACGTGCTGACATCGATGTTGGTATTATCAGATCAGTTAACACAGCAGGTATGTTTCTGTGAGAAAGAAATAGAAATAAAAATAATGAGAATATCATTTAAATTTTAAGTAAATCTGATGAAATTCTTTTAAAAATACATCATGTATTCACAGTAACAGTATATTCTGTTAGTCCTTGAATCCAGTCATGGCTTCTTAAAAGTTACAAGCTGCCAATTTATCTTGTATGTAAACACCCACATTTGTCTTTCTTTCTTTCTGTGTATCTCAGCTGCCAAACAAGAGGTCATGCGTTTGAAACTTGTGGCAGCATCCAAATTTTCTTTTACTTTTCCTTTGTATTTTTTTGTTCAGACTTTCTTTTAAAATCTAGCTCATCCCATTTGTTAAATTTATTTTTATTCCCATTATAGGACGAGCAATTAACATAGTTCACAGAATAATTCCCAACCAATTGCATGTTATGTAGATAGTTGGGCAAATAGTAGGTGGTTGTAAATCCAAAAGTACACTCCTTGCATTTGTTTGAACATTCATTAATTTTAGCATGTATATTTTGTAAATAATTTGATGAAATCTTCTTTAGGGTATAAAATAGGAAGACCTAGTACAATATATTAGAAAATATTATGCAATTTGTCTTTATTTATTGCCCATCAGGAATTCTTTATTATCATTTCTCTCCAACTATTATGAAGAAAGTCATGAAACTTGACATGTTGATCTATCTTGAAATCTAGCCGGTTTTAAATGAAATTAATGCATCTCTGAAATTTGATATGGCAACCATAGCAGTCTTCATGAAACTCTTGTTATTCCTACACTTCAGAGCATATGGTATTGTTGACAAAGGTTTGTCATTTTAAGATTTATTACGTGCAGTTGTGCTTTAATGAAAATAGTGCTAACCTAACTTCCAACATGCTATCACAAAAGCAAATTGGTTATTGACCAGTTAGAATCACTGACACGATTCAAAATGAGAAAGTTTTCGAAAGATATGTTAACAAGGTTTTGAACCAATTTTGTCTGTAATGGTTTGTAACATGATAACACAAGTATGAATACATTTGTGCAAAACTGTGTTTGTGAATATATCTGAAGACATTGAATTATGTGAATAAAATGGTCTAAACTTCTAAACTTGTGGTTTTCATATTATGTTTTTTAACCAAATTTGGCTGTTGGTATGTCTTGAAATTATCTGTGAAATGTTAAAGAAACGTCTGTCCATGATACCAGGTTCAAGGTCAAAAATGGACAGATTTTGGTACTTCACTTCGTGTAAACATGCAAACTCATTTTGGAGTTTCTCAAGAATACATATAATGGTTTGACTATTTGGCAGTTAAGAAATAATAATATCAGGGAGGAAATAAACCTTGGGCAGTAAAATATTACCCCCTCAAATAATTATTGTTGCCATCATAAAGTCTCTAATGTACTAATTTGTTTTAATATTTTTATCTTCAAATTCCTTGTATTTCATGATATACATATGTTGGTAATTGAAATGAGACAGATGTTGCAAATACTTGAACACTGATTTACAGTAAAATTTGTAGTGTAAATCATCAATAAAATGGCAACAATTTAAATACACATTTTAGGAAAAATGTTAAAGAAAGTTCAGTTAGCACTACATACAATATGAGAATATTGTTTGGAGGGTGACTTTTCAATTTGAAATTTAACCACACTCATTTTGATGATCTTGTTGTAGAAGACAGTGTGTCTTGCCTCCCACCTAACATGCTAGCCATGCAACTAGAAGATAAGCACCTAAAACGGATCTGTAGTGGGATTGGGACAAAACATGTGCATCTGGGTGTCGAACTGGAAGTTCCATTGTCCAGAATTGACCAGATTGTTACAGAAAACCCTGTCGATGTGCAAAGACAGTGCCTTGAAATTATGAAAGAGTGGAGACAAAGGCAAGTTGAGCAGGCCACATTCAGGAAACTGGAGCAGGCATTCGTATGCGTTGGTATTGATCCTGATCTTTTGAGGGAAAGTGTGAACTGAACCTTTCTAATTAGAAGTCTGATATTGGATGTTGTTATTGCAGAAAGTTTGAAATTATCAGTACAGCATGACAAGAATATGACCGATTGTCTCTTACTGGTATCTTGAATAATTCTGATGTGTTATAATTACAGTGTAAATGTGCAACATTTAAAATGTTCTCCAGAGACCATTCCTGTAGACATGTATTTAATGCAAATTGCAAAATAAAACATTCAGGAACTATTTTTTGTAACCTCTGTCCACACTATTGCTCCTTGATTTTTCATTGAAAGAAATCTAACTCTATATCAGGCATTCAGGAATTTGTATATATATGGGACTTTATCTTGATTTTGTTTATACATTATGGAAGTGCTGTATTACTGGTATACCAGTTTACAACTGTATTTTTTTTCTGGTGGTACATACCACAGTAGTATTTGTCTTTACTGGTATTTAGGTATTTTCTGTCTGTAAGGAATTACTGAAATTGTCAAGAAATCTTATTTTGAATTTAATGAGATTAAAAGCATGTTTTCATTTTCGATGACGAAATGATTCCAAAAATTATTATTTTTACATAATACACCACTCCCTCGATAACTCGCGCCCTGATAACTCGCGAACCCGCTTATAACGTGGGGTCAGGCGTGGATCCCATTTTTTAAAACTAGTAATTACCCCAAAAATAGATCCCTATTTTATGAAGTTTATGGAAATCGTGATCAGAATTAGCTACAAAAACTTTGATATATCGCTCGTTTTATCGTCGAAAACAGTAGATAGGACCTGGAAATTTTAATCAACATTTTGAAATACCAAATTTAAAAATAAGTCATACAATTTTTTACATTTTCTTTCCAAGTGACATTCCTAGCACACCGCAATTAACGATATGTAAGGAAATTTCGATCAATGAAAATGTCACTTACTCCGAGTGGAGGCAGTACTTCAATAAATAAATACAAATTAAATAATTTTTTTTATCAATTGAAATTTGTGTTCTAGTTCTATCTTCAAGTTCCTTTTAAGTGTAATCATCATAAATGCAATGTGTCCTCTTGTAATTAAACGTAAAATGTGTCAATCTACCGTAACAGCTATATCCACGAGCATTTCTCTGAGAACCTATTTAGGTGCCGACCGTGTTTTGATAACTGACTTGCAGAAGTATTTGTTGCATTGTTGCACTGAATTAAAAGCTGGCCTCCTTTGTATTATCACGTTAATTATGTCTTTTGAATCAAATAATGGAGATGAAATAAAAGAAAAGTTAAAAGGCACGAAAATCCTACAAACTTAAAATCTAGCTGCCCCGGTCGTATGTGGGGTGAACTAAGTTCAGTTGATCAATTGTTGTTGTTGTTGTTGTTGTAGGGTTTAACGCCATTTTTCAGCACACCATAGGCTATACATGGCGGCCAGTATTAATGGTGGAGGAAGAACCCGGGAAAACCCCGGAAAGAACCACCGACCCACGAGAAGCTACTGGCAAGCTTTCCCACATTGGCCGAATCCGGGACTCGAACCCACGCAGACAGAGGTGAGATGGCAGTGATCCGTAACGAAGAGCGCTTTAGACCACTCGGCCATTCGGGGCCCCAGTTGATCAATTGAACACTGTTATAAATGTTATTGTGTATGTAACATAAACTACCTTAAATTAACCGACTCATTGGTAACAGTGATCAAAGACAGCACGGGAACCAAGCGAAAAGAATACTATACTTCGTAAAATAAAGAACTTGGTTTCACAGATACCGACCATTGGGGGCAAGCGAGTTTCAGAGAATTCTTGAACTGGCACTTTGAGATATCCTCAAGAATGATAAAAAGTTTCATTATTACTTCCAATGAAATCACGATATCAATACTGTACTAATTGAACAGCACAAAAATTGAGATTCGACGTAGACGATTGTCTCACGAAAATTTCGCTTGCTTTTTGAACAAAAGGAATCTTGTTTGCTGGTGTATCAACAGTTAGTCTAGTTCCCTGCTCTTTTCACTCCCAATTTGGTAGGATACAATGCCATACCACTCCGGGAACCAGACTCATCAAGAAAACAAAAAGCAGTTACGTAATAAACACATGTTTTCGTGTAAAGGTAATGGTTGTTGAAACCAGTTGGAACGATCTTTCACATGTTGGGCATTTTGAAAATAAATGTTATTTAAACAGAATAACGAACAACTTCATTAGAAAAAGTGCGTTATTAAAAATTATTATCGACGTGAATGTAAAATGAGGATTCAGTCATTAAACAGCGAAGTTCCCTAACCCCGACACCCACCCACCCGCCGGTGTTTTCTCGATGTCCAAGCGATTTTTTTTCAATTTTTGGAGGTCCCTTGGTAACTCGCGCCCTCGCTTATAGCGCGGTCTATGTTTGTGGACCCCGTTGTGCGCGAGTTATCGAGGGAGTGGTGTAGTTGTGTTTGTCTCAGATTTGTTTAAAATATTACATATATAATTATATGTATGAACCTTTAATCACATGTTTAACACAAGTCAGATATACCAACATGGCAACTGAATGGGACGTTGTCAAAGACATTTGAGCCAAATACAACTTTTGGTAAAATTTCTGATTTAAAAAGAAGATGAAAAATTGTCCTTGTTTTTAATTATTTGTTTGCGCATGTTAATGTATTAAGTACATGTAATACTTTCTAGGATTGAGAATCATCGTAAAACTTTCAGGAAAGCAGTTGTTTTCTGTTTGAATTTTATGTAATTTTTCTAATCCACTAAATATTTTCTCATTTGTTGAGTCATTGTGTTTTATATTTAATGGCCTTCTCTGATAAATATCCTGCCCTGGTGTTGGCATACCACTCAAAGTTTCCATGCCTATGATATCAACAGTGTGGCTAATAAATTGTAGGCTTTAGTGTCAACACTTCCTGTTTTTATCAACAAGCTCTCTAATGTCAGCTGTAGTGTGATCTTAATCATCCCAAATTAGTTACAGATGTTAGATGACAACGTATACATCAATTAACATACACATCATGAATTTATCTTTTGTAAAGAACTGACCATTTTTGGGGGAGGGGTGTGATGGTGGCTGCGGTTTTCTTTGAAGCTCAGATTAGTTTATTTTCTTTCATGTGAAGAGATAATTTTTTTTCAACAATATAATGGATATAACATCGTATTATTTTGCTTTAAATCAGAGCAAGATACTTTTTATCCAGCTTTTTGAGAGCTGGAAAGTTTTTTTTAAATCGCAACCCCCTGCCCCAGAAAATTAAATTGTTGGTCCATAATATAATTGCAGTATACTATGGTACACAATCACAGTATGAATAGAAATACCATGGTACAAAATTTTCCATTGTTCCAAATTCTAGTATACATGGCACTTTTTCATGATTTTGTGTATACATGGGAATTTCAGGATTTTGTGTATACATGGGATATTCTCGATGTGTTGCCCTTTATTAGTTTGTTGTAATTATCTTTTATTATTATAAAACTAATAAATAGCAAGTGTTTCACAAAATCACTATTATAATAAAATAAAAAATCTCATAATTGTATATATATATATATATATATATATATATATATATATATATATATATATATATCCGATTTTATCGTGATTTTGTGTATATACTGGACTTTTTCATGATTTTGTGGAGACATGGAGCTTTCATGATTTTGTGTATGCATGGGACTTTTTCATGACTTTGTATACATGGAACTTCAATGATTTTAAGTATATATGGGGCATTCCTGATTTTTTGTACCTATATATTGTACTTTAATGACTTTATGTGTGCATAGGAGTTTACTGACATGTTGCCATTTATTGTTTTGCTATCATTATCTTGATCACTAGTAAACTAGTTATAGCCAGTGTTTCACAGAAATAAAAATTATAAAAAATAAATGATGATTTGGACACTTGAAATGCAAGCACTTCATACTTTGATAACACTGCATTTTCTGCTTGATATCACTGCTCATCCATATATCATCCTATCCATATATCTTTCCAAAATAATGTTCATTTTATTGGGACTTGTTCCATTATAGAATATTACATATCTGTGTGCTGTTTTAACTGAACTTTTCTTTTCAGAACATTTAAAAGCATGTTTTAATAATAGAAAGAACATCTTTTGTAAACATAATTAACCTGTTTCATCAGTCATGAGTTTAACATGTACAGACGATTTTGGAAATCACTTCTTGGCTTATTGTTGTGAAAATACAAGATTTGTCTCCCTTTGGCCTCAATATGACAAATCCATTAAATATGTGATTTTGACTGAGCTTATTACAGGACGTTTGTTAAGGGAAAGTAATCAGATACAGTTCATTGACTTTCTCTTACCATAAACTGAGTTGTGTCCTCATTTTAACTGGAAAATAAGAATGATTTTCCGTAGTTTGTATTACTGAGTTTCATAATTTCTTACTTTCATAATTCATTAATTCTTCATGCTAAAATGGAATCAGTAAGCAGACAGTTTAACATTAAGAGATGACAGCCCTCAGTGAAAATCCATATGAAGCAAATACAAAGATGTTATTGTCACAATCCTCATTTTTGCACTTGCTCCAAAGAGTTGTTTGATGCCTTAGGTTGATTTGATCACTTTATTCCATTTTATCACTTGATTTTTTTTTCATTCAATTTAACAGTTTAGATTGTGAATTGTTTTTTGAATATCTACATTTATTTCACCATTGGAACTTAAGTCATGTAAACCTGCTGGAAGATAACTCTTGTAAGTGATTTGTAATATTAATCCCCATTGTTCATGTTTTCTAGGCATTGTAGAAGGTTATATATAGGACAGGGATTTCAGTAGTTTTAGATTTATGATCCAGAAGCCACACTTGGATGACCCATAAGGGACCAAGCATTGAATTTTGGTGGTGGTAGTGGTTTGGAAAGTTGGGACTGGGCTTTTCTTTTCAACCAGGGTATTTCTTTTTCTGTTCATCAGAATATTTGCTTCAAATAATATATTGGATATAATTAGTTGAATTAGTTCTTTCTTCTAAAAATCAGAGGAAAATTATCCATTTTAATATTTAGCAGCTAGAATTATTAATTCCAAAGCCCACTTCATTAAATGGTTGATCCATTACAGTGTGATTAATAGCATCTGCAAATCCATCACCTGTGCTCATCTTGAAGCCTTACAAATGTTTGACACTCCTTCTGACCATGACAATTGCAATGATTTGAATTCTCCATCTCAAGTGCTGCTGTAGATATTACCTGACATTACACATGTGAATACACAAACCAGAATCATTTAGAAAATGTTGTCACACATAAATATATTAGCATCATATGGATTGCCTCCCTTTATATCAAGGTGTTACCTTTCCCCAGAAGGTATTTTCATAATAATGCATAGTAAAAACATTCATAGTTTCTTTTAGAGAAACTACTTATAACAATCTCACTCCTAAGTCTTCAGTAAGTCGAATCACTAGTTTAACGGTTATTTACATAATTTCAGCAAAGATAGTTAGTTCTTCAACAAGTTCCATTCTTATTCACCTACAAATCATGATTGTTCAGGTAGATAATGCTTGTAATTTATAACATATTATTTTTCCCAGATTTCTATTTTTATTTAAGGTTTCCAGGAAATACTATCTCACTTGCTTGATAGTTATGAATGTGCACAAAAGTGTTAGCATTGGCTTCCACAAAACTTTGAACATCAGGTGGCTACCACCACCTCTGATGGATGACATCAGTCTCACTATATATTGCATTTATCTCAGAAATGTGCAAGACAAAAGTTAAGGCCAATGGTTGGAACAAATACCTCTCTGGTGGGGTTATGGATAATTTCAAAGTTGTGACCTAAGGCCAATATATTAGTATTTGGAGGAGCCCCAGATGCCCATGCTGGTTACCTAAATGACCTGATCTATCTAAAATGTTTCAGTGTTATGACCCAGGGTTAAGGACAGACACAGGAGCACAACTCAGAAGCATTGAATCTGTAAATGAAGAATTTACTAACATTTAAAATAAAAACCAATTTGTAGAATGTCTGAAAGTGAGACATTAAATTGCCATCAAAAGAAATATTTAAGTACTTGTACCAAAGAAAGGTTCAAAAGACTCTTTTAATAAACAAGGAAATAATAATATCATCCATTCAGATATCATGAAGACACCTTTCAATAGCCACCTTTCAAATATACCCATATTCCTGAACCCTTCTTCTCTCAGCAATTGTACCATGGTAATGCCATTCTATTACATTTTATATGATTCCTCAAAACCATTTTAGGACTACATTTTACTAATGAGCTGGTGACAGAAAGGATCATATGACCATGCTAAAGGAGTTTTTGAAAAGATTAAAATAAAACTGTTACCATTGCTAAATGAAGCACCATGCATGCAGAACCTCTCATTTATGTGAAGGGTTAGGGTAAACTGAATGGTTCTATAGACTCCCTTGTTCTAATGACATGGACTATTCAGTAAAATTAATTACAGTAAAACTGGTTATTTTAACCTTATGAAGAAAGTTTGTCAAAATATGAATGAAAAATTGGAAAAATCTGTTATTCTTTATGTAAGAAATACCTTACATGAATTTTGGAAGGTTTTAGCAGGATATGCAGTAAAGGATCAGCTTGTGTAAATTTTGTACTTCTCCTTTTTATATGGATATCAAATATAACTCATATATGTTTGCTTATGTAGGAAGATGCAGCTTTGAAACCATATTAACAAAGCTTTACCCAACAATGTTTTTCATTTTTATAGAAGACTGCATTACAGTGCATAGGACTGATTGTTGTTAAATAGACTTATTTCAAAGCATTATATATTATAACTTTCATGTAATTTTGTTTCCAACTGATAAGGAAGATACCAACATTGTGTAAACAAATAAAGACTGCCTTAATATCATTCAAATGGACCTTGTGCACAAAATGTTTAGAAAAACACAAGGTACATGTACAGATCCATTGTTATACCCCAACCAAAATGCATTGCATATTACTGTCATTTCACTAATTTTCATGGGGTACAAATTTTCATGAAATTCTTTGGTACCCTTAACCTCAAATTTGTAAAGAACCCCAATTTTTGTACTATGTTTCATTCCTTAATAACAAGAAAGCTTTTTGATATAATCAATATAATTTTTGTAATCTGGTAATAAAATATTAACAGTTGGGTATGTTTGTTTTATTTTAACCCTTTGAAACAAAAGAATTATTTAGCGTTTTATAATATTTCAGTGCCACCATATATATATGATATCTGGTAGCTGTAATTTCCACTCACTGCCATAACAGTGTATCTATATTTATTCAGTTCATTTCTTGGTGAATGAGAATATAGAAAATATGAATGTAAAATATCCGATCAAAAAATTTTCAGTAATAACTGCATGGGAGCCTATGGAATATTGCGTTTGCACCAGTCTACGATAATAACCGAATGCAACCGCCGACCACTTCCGGTATTTAGTGAAAACAATGTGTGACATCACATTTTGAACACTTGTTGTAAACAAAGGCCGAGTTGGTGTTGTCATATTATGGAAAAGTCCTCAGAAACTTAACATGAAAGCTGCGATTCTGAAGGAAGTGAATTGTCACTGTCCTGCATGTCTTCTCCATTTGAAGATGGGGAAATAATAAGCTCGGAAGATTCTGATAATGGCATAAATATGGCTGCTGGCACCCAAATTAATCCGTACCATTTTGAACCCTACAACACGGCCGTAAGTTACGATAGATGTATGTATCCGATGATATACAGTACTGTTCAACAATCTCCTGCTCGTTTACAAATAGATTTTTTTCTCACCTGTGATACAGGCAGTATTGCATTTCAGGGGTAGAGACGTATTTATACATTGACAAGTAAAAGGTACATCAGATCACAGTTGTAAGCTTCGAAAACCTGTAAGAAATTGATACAATTTAGCAGTACTTCAGATTCCTAGGTGAGGAGGTCCTCTTTTGCACAACTGTTGAAATAGGCAGGATATTACCGTCATGACATTAAAATTGAATTCATATTCTATACACTGTATTATAAGTTAAAATTTCAAATTTCTCATATGTATGCTAATAGTTGATTTTTATAAACTATGAACTAAACCCTTTGTTCTGTGGCAAGCATCTACTTGCAACTTCTGTTTTCTTTCATATCTAATTTAATTTTACAGTGCTGTATTAGTTGTTTTACCTGTTCCTACCTTTAGTCAGTTTGTGTCGGTGTACAGTGATATTGATATGTTCATCAATGCGAGATTAAATTTCACAAACACAACACTATGCATTAAAGAAGAAAAAACTATTTTAGGTGTAACTGTGGACATTGTTTGGTAATGCTCACAGCAAGGGAATGTGTATGTTGTTGTGAGATAGAGAAGGTCACAAGTGTCCGCAATGAATACCAGGGCATACAATGTATAACACACCATCCAGGGTTCAGTTTAGTTAGTCTAGACATCCATGTTTTAAAAGTTGCATACTACCTGTATAGACAACAATTTGGAGAACGTCCAGAACAAGGAAGTGAGTAAGTACAATGTTTGAGTAATTTTTCGCGTTCGTTTGTTTTCATAAATTTTGTTTTCATGATCTATGCATGACAGCATAGTATTGGGGTTATTAATACAGCAAATAAATGAATATATTTTTCCAGTCACTTCATGGATTGAACCCCTGTTCTGAAGGCCTACACCACAATGATACTGAAAAATCGTGCCTAAGCAACACATTTACAAATATTGTTTTATTTCATTTTTTGTGTCAGAAAATAAAATGGTTATATATGTATAAATCACACTTGGCCACTACTAACACTATCCACAAAAACTTTTGATTTCCTAATTTGATCTAATGCATAAAGCATATTTTATTTCAACTTAATTTTCAAATTATTATTTCAGAAGACATCGGTATACAGTATATAGACAATTTGCTTGGTGGTGTTAGCACTTCTTGGGGAAGGAAGTGAGGGTCATCATTCCATCATGTGTTGTTCAAAGGATCCGCACTGCCTTTCCTGATCAAAACCTGAACTACACTGGCTTTCATGAGGCTGACGGCGATTAAACCTGCTTAGAAGATTCTGAGTAGCAATATCCTTGTCAGGCCTCTCATACAGACTACATAATGGTGGTGGTACATCTACCAGAAGTTTTCCAAACTCCATCATTCATGTGAGACACCTGCCCAATTCTGAATGCAGTTTTCATCAGACATTCAACATAATCTGCAAATTAAAGTGAATTTAATATGCATTGTATTGTACAAGCCAAAAACTGCAACCTTTTGTTGAAGTTAATACATAAATTAAAAATATTTGCCCATAAAATTGTTTGCATACTTTTTTTACCGTAGGGCAAAATCATGAGCTTTAAAATTAAATGTGTCAACTTTAGCAAATATTTTGCCTTTACTGTTTAAATTTAATTTTTTTTTTTAAAATCTAATATAGGTACTTACACTTAGGAAAACAGTATTTATGTCTCTTAATGAGATATTCTTATTAGTTCATTAATTACTAATGTATACCATATGTTGAGTCAACAAGGATTTTCCTGACAGTGTATTCTCCTTTCTTGTATTTTGGATACACTATTTTATATCTGGCTCTCCCATCCTTAGTGCATGCTTGCTCTCTTTAGCTATTTTCATTCAAATGCAATGCAGCTATCCAAAGCCTAGTTAGAAATAAAAATCCCCCATCCTTAGTGCATGCTTGCTCTCTTTAGCTATTTTCATTCAAATGCAATGCAGCTAGCCAAAGCCTATTTAGAAATAAAGATGCAAAATAAATAATGCTATAAAAATACAAATAATTTATTTTATATAGATACTTTATTTTGCAAACATTCCAAAACACTAAAAACTGTTATACAATTTTACATTGCAGGATATCAAAAGATCAGATCTTGATCTCTATGATTTAATTTGAAGATGAATATACTGGACTACAATTAAAACGCTGAAAAAACAAAATCAGTATTTTTTTATTTTCTTGCAAGAATTTAAAATTTGCCTTGAAAGCATTCCGTGATAGGAGAAACCAATCATCTTTGGTGTAAAATGATTGATCACAGAGTGGCATCCCTCCGGTGCTGAAGTTTGTTGTCCAGGTGACAGCATTGGTACATCTTTTCTCATTTGTCTGCTGGTCACAATCTCTTCAAGCTTTTAAAATACCTTAGATCCTATAAGTTATAAATAATATTCATCAAAGTTTGGTTTTATGCTATCTTGCATGAAAATGAAAGTGTGCATTAACAAAAATGTATTTAAATTCAATAAATCACTAGACCAATCCAATTAAGTCAAAGTCACATGCCTATATGACATGTAATCCATAAGATGCTTTTACATACCAAATATGATTTATCAATAAGAAATAGACCTACTAATTGAACAAACTCGACGGACCTACGAAATTGTTGCCAAGAATACAAGTATTTTAAAGAAAAAGATTTCAACCAATTGTTTTTACCTGGTTTCAACCACTTCTTTTGACCCTCTCTTCCCTCCAAAGTACGATGTTCACATGATTCAAATAAATCACCATGGCCAGAATGAGGTTTACGACAGGCTGCCACTTTTCCAGCATTAATTCTTTGTTTTGGTCAGGCAATGATGCTGCAGTCCAATACAGGTGGTTGACCAAACTCTTTATCCATGGAGTTATACCTGAGCAGTCTTTTTCTTTTGATAAGGCAAAGAGTTTCCTTTTAGTCCTCTATATAGAAACAGACATTAAGAGCATCAAGAAATATTTGTTTCAACAATACCTTCCACAAGTCAGTTGGAAGTTTTTAAAAAATCCTTTTTTAGCAACTGATTGAACAAGATGTTATATTATGAATATCTAAAACTTCTACTCTAAATGAAATCATCTACTTTGGATATGATTATGAGTGTCACATTAAAAACATGAACACTTGTTGCATTGACATTTTGTTTTACTCTGGTTCTTCTTCACTTCATAAAGGCAAGTTAAAAATTAATATCAATGCAAAAACATTCTGAATTTTATTATTCTTACCTAGTCCGATAAATCATCCCCCCAAATCTGTGTTGATACTGATGGACGATATGTGGGTCTGGTGTGACTTATCGGCCTAATTCTTACCTTGAGCAACATGCCAGACATCAAAACAATGTTGAGTGTCCGTCATATTTTCCCTCACCCATTTCGCTATTTGGACATGTCTGTCTGTAATTAGGGATTTGATTGGAATCCCATGTATTCCGATAAATCAGCCCTTCACCCGTGATGATGTTGATTTCGTCCATCAGTATCAACACAGATTTGGGGGAATGATTTATCGGACTAGATCCCATGGTACTTAACGAATTCCACACTCCTTATAAGACCTTCCTTTTCCATATGGCCGCTGCTCTTTACCTCATTACTCTGTAACATAATGTTGGCGCAATATTAACCCTTTACACCCCAGGTACGCTTTTCTGCGCCTTTACATTTGCCCCCGGTCTACGCCTAACTACGTTTATACCTTTGCCCCCCCCCCCCCGCATTTCTACGCTTTACACAGTATCTACTACGAATATGTTAACATCTTCCAGTTAAATGTTGATTCGCGTGGAAGTAACCAAACGCTGGTCAGAAATAATAAATCATCTTTACTAACATTCGAATTTAATGACGTACGTCCTAACATTAGAACATATAAATCTAAATTTAACCGATCAATTATACGAAGGGGGGGTCCACGGCCGCATCCAAAATGGCGTCGTTAGCCGATTGCAATACCTCAATTCGATGTAAATATTATGGCCTTTTCAACATATGTAAGTTACTTATACTTGTAAGTTTTTCCAAATATGATGCTGAAGTTTACATTAATAGTATAAATTAATAATGTCATTATGTTCTTTATGTGGAAAATCACATTCTTAAAATGCGCGGCAAATTACGGCAAGTCTTCTTCTATACATTGTAATGTATAATGCAGCTTTAACGTGTTTAAAACACGAAATTTGCCATAATTGCGGGGCATATGAAATAAAATAACAAAATTAATAATGTTTGTGTTGTTAATTTCTTCCATTAATTTCAATATGCAAAGTTTCAATCAAATCGTTTAACAGACGATACCGGAAATGAAATTTTGTATTTACGAAGGGAATTCCCTGATTTCGTCACGGCGATGTCGTCCTCGTCTGTTGATTACAGTGATTTGTCTGGAAGTAAAAACGATTTTTCTGGAATCAGTTTCGACGAAATACCAGATTTTATAAACAATGATGCCTTTAATGACGAAGGATCTAAAATTCTGTCGTCAGATATCGACATTGAAATGTCATCAGACTCGAGTGACACTGACGATGATCAGCCAAATTGGTTTGCAGACGTGCAAGATATTGACAGAAGTCCATTTACTCAACAGTCAGGACCATCACATAATTTGCAGGTAACAGCACCAGAACTATATTATTTCCAGTTATATTTTCCAGTTGGACTTTTTAAAAAGATTGTAAGTGAAGCAAATAAATTTGCAACTAAACAACATGTGGATCATGAAATCAATGATGCAAACTGGACAGAGACCAGTGTGTCTGAAATGTCTGCCTTTCTTGGCATGTTGATCTTCATGGGGATAATTAAAGCTCCTGACTATAGTTTTTATTGGTCAAATGACAAGTTTCTATCCAATGAAGGAATCAAAATGTAATGCCACGCAGAAGGTTTGAAAAACTGCCCCAGTACCTACACCTAAATGATGACAACACAGATTATCCTGCTGATCACCCTAACCATGACAAACTTCACAAATTACGTCTAATACTGGATGACGTTCTGGCCAACATTGAGAAGACATACAAGCCTCGCCAACATCCAACCACTGATGAAGGTTTTTATACATTTCTACATTCATTTCAAGTAATGTATTTCTTTTCAACAGTAAATTGCACAGCAGACACACTCTCACATATAGAGATCATAAAAGAAATACACATATATACATGCATGCATAAATATTTTATTGTCTTTCATCTTTACATTAATGTGATAATTTTAAAAATAAAAATAAAAAAGCCTATATTATATTCTTGATTTAAATTGTATGTCCAATATGAACCACCGATGTGTTCATATCGTATACACGCATATACATACATTAGATACCCATTACCACACAGCTCCAATCTATCACATCTCCATACATAAATATAAACATTAGACTCATGAATATCTGAAATTTATTGCATACATTTTCATAATAATAAAAATTTAAAAAATTAACTTTTCATTCACTGATCCTAAGTTTTGATTAAAATTTCATACAATACTTCATTAAATGATCTATCAAGAAGATAATGCACTTTACAGGTATGATTGCATTCAAGGGACGACACAAGGCCAAGAAGTACCTTCCTTCAAAGCCAGTCAAGTGGGACCTGAAAGTATGGATTAGCTGTGATAGTTTGTCTGGTTTCTGTCACCAGTTTGAGTTTTACCAGGGGAAGGAAGATACAGATGAAGTGAATGAAAGCATGAAGGGTCTTGGATATCGAGTTGTGCAAAAGCTTACTATGCCTTTGAAAGGAAAATTTTATCATGTATATTTTGATAATTTTATTACATCCATTCGACTGGTAAGAAGTTTATTGAGACATGGTATATATGCCTGTGGCACAATGAGGAAAAACCGTAAAGGCTTCCCAGAGGAATTCAAATATCCACCATATATGGAGCAAGGAGACCATTTAGTCAGACAGGATGGAAACCTTACAGCCACACTGTGGAAGGACAAGAAACCAGTCATAGTCCTATCCACAGCAGCAGATCCAGCCATCATTGATAGTGCTAATAGGAAACAGAAAGATGGGACAGGGCGAATGGGCAACCGTCCAAGAACGGTCACAAATTACCAACAGTACTACCGAGGGTTGGACGATCATCAAAGAAATGGTGGCGATATATGTTTCATTTCATTATAAATATATGCATAATCAATGGTTTTATAACAATGGTTGAGAGTCAGGAAGGAAGAAAACTATTCAGACAGATTTTCGAATTAATTTGGCGAAGTAGCTCATAGGAAGTTTCAAGTGCAGGAAGGTTGCCATGCATCGAAAATCTGTAGCCCCAGTGACACAGGACAATATTGAGACACATACACTCCAGACACTTAAAAGGAAAAAATCCACCTGCAAATACTGTATCAAGCATGGAGAAAAGAGACGTAAAGAAACCATATTTGGCTGTCATTTGCAACGTCCATCTATGCTGCACTGAATGTCACAGCCTGTTTCATCAAAGCATGTTCACTGTAGATGAGTAGCTGTGATGTGCTCCAATACAATTGTACATAGTTTTTTTTTTTTTTATTTTCATGTTTGTTTTGTTCCTCAACATGAAAGTCTGAGAACAAGTGATTTGCTAAGTAGTTGATATTTATATTCGAGATCAGCTCTCAATGAAATGAAACATCATTAGGTAAGATCATTCTTTTATATACACATATATAGGCCTACTAGATAGATTTACATTAGAGCAACAAGTAGGTCTCCGCTTTTTTTTCTGACATCCTACGCTGTCAGTAAAAAAAAAAGCGGAGACCTACTTGTTGGTATAGATTTACATATCCTTAGCCACATCACTAATGACAAATAACAAGAAATCACTATGAAATAATTTTAATAACCTTTAATAAGCCCTTGTATGGAAAGCAAGCCAAGTGAATGAATAACTTGATAAAATATGTTTTTGTGAAGGCGATTGAATTGCGCTTGAAAAATCTAGAATATTAGCAACACGTAAAGTACGAATAATTTCAAGCTCCAAAGATATAATAACTTTAAATCTTTGATGCTTAATTTCATTGTTGCCAAAAGAAACAGTACGTTAGTTTTTCATCGACGATGAAATGAATCATCAAAGTCCAGCCTTGCATGAAACAGAGTCATATTTCCAACTGAACGACACTACGGCCAAGAGTAAAATGGCGCCACGCATGCCATGTGGGTGCATCTATTTTTAGATACAGGGAATTTCTTAATATGACCAAACGTTTTAATTATGTTTAAAAAATGTGTTAATAATTATAGGTTATAATAATTAGTATTTACTGGAAATATTATTTTCTATTTGTTAGATATGATTTGCTTGGCTATGTTATGTTATTATCACAAAATGAGTGATATAAAAAAACAATCTTGACCTTATAACCACATTGATTTATCCAACATCGCATTGTGTAATATATTTCGGAACTGTTATTTTTTAAATAGCTGAATATTTAATTACAGAATGTTTATATCATGTTTCCTATGACTTTTATATATTCCTTAATGTATGTGCCAAACGAATTACAATTACGGCCTGTCTAATGACCAGGTACTGCTTGATACTGCGATGTCCGCCATTATTACATTTCTGCCTCTTGTCAGGTTCACTTGTGACTTCAAAATGATATTACAAAGAATGTAACGCGAAGACGGCAGTGAAAGTTTTAGTCAAATATTTTCAAAAATAATGTCACCAAGTTAGCTGATTAAATACATATTGGTATTTACATAGTGATGTTTAAAGTTTCGAAGCACAAGTTGTTGTGTTTAAATTAAAACAAAGCAACTTGTGCATCGGTAGTTGTTTTTATCACTAAAGGATGACAAATAATAACTTACGGTATTCCGTCATTGATAACAAATGCTAATTTGCGGTGGAAATGATTAGGTTATATTGAGGCTATTCCAGCAATGCGAGAATATAATTTTTTTGAAGATGACGTTGCCTTACAGTTTATGTGGGGGAGGGGGTATGGGAAGCAAGAGTATAATGTCGTATGGGAGGCACAGGTTAGAGGGTTATACTTTTATCTGGTAAGCAAAGGGTTAAATCATATGTAATTTTAGATTTGATTTTGAGGCGTTTAATGCTGCTCCCAACAATATTTCACTTACGTCATGTCAGCCAGTTTTATTATTAATTTTTAGGCATTTAATGCCACTTTTAACAATAATTCAGTTGTTTTGTGTTGGCCAGTTTAATTTATGGAGGCAGCTGTAGTATCTGTGCAAAACCTCAGACCATGCACAAGCAACTGACAAGCTTTATGATGTGAGGTCAAGCCAAATACACCTTGTTCTAAACGGGATTGAAACCTATAACCTTGTGGAAAGCTAGTAATCAAGAGATATGCATAAACAAATGACCATAATATCAGGGACATGGAGATCACTATGTAATTAAGAATGTACATGATACAATTTAAACTGTACGATACAATATAATCATCAGAACCCACTGATAAAATTTGTTTGATTAATAATGTAAATGTTAATTATTGTATTCATATATTATTTTATATCTGTACAAGTTCCACATCCACAACAATGCCCTTCTCTAAGTCTAGCATAGTGTAGCTGCCATATTTGGCACTGTGTCCAGAATGTCAGCTCTACCGTCTCCTCCAAGTTAATAGATATCTGCTATTCAGTGATCTCTTGCACATAGGTACTTTGAAAATTGTGCCAAACACTTCCAATAGCAGGATACAGGTAGAATTTCTGATGGTTGATGCATGTTGACATGCTTATGCAAGACACATTCATGAATTTTTACATGCGTAGGAATCGAACCAGAAAATATAATTCCTGCTGATATTAGCAAATTTCCAGCTGGTTTGCTTCCAACAAAACGCTGACAAAACTAGTGGCGCACATAAAAACAGTTCTTGCCTTCTAGTTTTATTTTTACCAAAGATCCATTCACATAAAAAATTTCACCAACTGTGTTTGAACAGCACTTGGTGCAACATCTAAATAAATACATCAGATTTTATTCCATAATTACAAATTTAGTCTGCGCATCAGCTGGAACGTTCCTGGAAAATAAAAGTTTGATCTATAGATTGAATAACTCTTCCATGGCGAAGCATATTACAAGTGCAAAACATATCTTGTCCTATAGAGCTGCTTTGAAACTTGAATAGTATGTCTTTTTCATGATTTTCTTTAATTTAGCATACACGTACTGTACTTTTATGTTCATTATTATCTTCCATATCTTTCAATAAGCAATTCATAACTTACATCTTAAGAAGACAGTGGCAGTTTATCTTTACATTGTATTAAAGGGCATAGGGCAGTATCTATCAGCTACCTTGGCATTTGTCTGCATGATTGCGTAAGTGAATTCAACCAATAGGCACATAATATAAGAATATGGTTATTTTACCTGTTTTTGTTTTTTTTTTTTTATTCATCAGTTCTGTTATCCTCATCTGACGACTGAGGGGAAGTTAGTGGCTCATTGTCACCATCCAACAAGTCATCTTTTACTGGTGACCACAGTGGTTCCTCAAAACTGCTGGCTGATGTACTTTGTTGGAAAATGTTTTCAGCTGTTGGTCTGGTATCAAACTCAAAGTAATTGGGACGGACTAACTGGAATGCATCTCTCGTCACTGGTCAATTATCAATAAAATCGGTCTGCACTCCATGATAAATGAAAATAGTTTATAAAAGCAGAACAAGTTTACATACATGATTACAAGTTTTCTTTTAAATGTACTTACATCTACTTTGGGAGTTTAAATATTGTGTTTCCATTCCAAAGATAATTTTGAAGTATTAAACTTAACTATCAGTTTCCTGGTATACTACAAAGTACTTGGCAAAAGAAAAACCAATCATGTGTTATCAAACTTATTTAACATTGTACTTGTAAAACAACAAAGCATTTTTAAATTTAACTTACAAATAAATTGGAACAGTATATATGGTCATTGTTTATGGGCAACCTACCATCCAGATAGGGCTTATGTCATGCTGTTTCAAAATGGCTTTGATTTTCTGTTTTCAACTATTGCCTGGAAAAAATCATACCCCAAAGTGATTATCTGAAAGTATATGAGTACCTGTGCTTATCATCTTTGTTGATTTTGGCTCCTTAATATAAGTCTGGGATTTCTTAGACCGCTGCTTTATCTTTTTGTTGACTTTGCAACTAATGGATGCAGTCAGATGCTTCACTTAATCAATTTCATATTCATCTACCTGCAAACGATAAATTGCATGGGTTTTATTAATTCTGAATAGTGTACTTTGTTTGGTCAACTTATTTTAACATTTAGAAACTTTAAGAAGATGAAATTATTTCTTGGATTAAGAAAATAGTTCCCAAATTTCCTATGATGAATTCAACAAAAGCCCCTATGCACCATAACAAAATGTTATTCAAACATAAACAAAATGTATTTTTAAGTATCGACTTATTTTTTCCTTATAATGAGCAAACCCTATCCTTGTCTCCAGGTGTTCAAGCTATGGTTCTTCCTTAATTTATTTCTAGAAATCTGACATGCATTTTGTTAAAATATGTAGTTGTCAGAAATGTCACTCTCATGAAAATATGGATTAATTTTAATTGCTAGAAATAGATATTTTATCCACACACACACAAATATATATATATATATATATATATATATATATATATATATATATATATATATATATAATGAACCTAAATTTTATGAACCTCTTTCATAATGTCAAATTAATTTTCTAATCCTTGATCCTGAGTTGTCTCACTGTCTGTGTGTTGTGAACATTGTTCCTCATGTTCAGCAATAATCCAAAACAAAACGTACCTTATTAGAGAACAATTATCAGTCACTTATATCGATGGCTATTCACTGAAAAAATGTTGAACATGACAATACCACCACCCCAAAAAATTATAAGGTAATATTGTCAAATTTCTACATATTGTTTTGTAGAGATTTTTATTAATTGGAATAATCTTCATCATGTTTATAAACGTCTATATGTAAACTGATGCACACATTAGTCAGACAATGTAATATATATGTAGGCTTTCTAAATCTACCAGTAGAGAGATTTTTCTATTCACATGGTCAAAATAAGTTGAAGGCAACATGAAAAGTTTATATCCCAGTTCTTTATTTATTAAATATTTACTGCATTTGTTTTGGAAACTATGAAGCAACATTCTAGCCTACAGTGTACAAAGGGAAATGATGCGGTGATTGATCTGTTGAATATCTTAGATACAATGACATGGTACTTGTCATTAAAACTCACCCTTGCTGCTTCACTCTTTGAATAGCCCCTTCTTAATTTCTTTGGAGGTGATACTTGACAAGTTACTTCCTCTGATGGTGACAACATTTCAAGCCCACACAATTGATGCATTGGTGTTGAAGGTACTGATACATTTGCAGTTACCTTGGATTGGTTGTCAGTTTCTTCACACAGTGGATAGAAGGGACAGTACCGTCATTGAGTTTGACCTTCTTTGGTGTGTGCCCATGTGCTGAACCTCAAATATATGCCTAAATGGGAAGCATTCTGGTGTGAAATGAAAGGAGAAGAGCGCAGAAAACTCAGTAGGACCATTCCAGTTTGTCCCGTTGATTTTTACGAAATCGGTCCACCTACGACGAAGTGTTTGGTCTTTCGAGAAGGAATGCATGGAAAACCCATCAGCATTTGTATTCCCACAATTTGCTGCAACACACTTGCCCCCGCTGCCCTTGCTTGTACCTCCATGATCTCCTCTTGGCATCATTGTGGTGATAAAACTATTCAAAGTAACTAATATGGAACGGTAACACGTGCTTTATTTATGTTTTGATAGAAACGGAAGTAAGGTGTGTGTTCAAAATATGACGTCAGGCGATCTACACACTCCGGAAATTACCGAGTGATACAATCGTTCCGATGTGTATTATTATTGAAAACACACCTGAGCGCATTTCTCAGTTATTATGGCGAATTTTTCTATTGGTTCTTTTTATTTTCTATTCAAATAATATTTAATTTTATTTACCTTATCTACACTGGTAAGGCACTTTAAGAAACACTTAGTCCAAGAAAGGTTCCGACAGTGATTCCACAAAAAGTAACCACGAAAATAGATAAGTCAGAAACAATCCCAGGATGTTGTGTATTCTACGACCGGATGTTTTCGAGTATTAATGCTATGTCTCGAGATGGTATTGGAACATCAGGGTGGTTGCTCCGGTCGATTTCCATTTAGCATTTGGAAAGATTATATTTCAGTGCAGACGTGGGTTAGTTAACACCACTGAAACAGATATTCATTGACAAATGGAACAAAAGCGCCATCAATATTGGCATTCGCTAAAAGCATAATCAACTCCTCATCAGGAAACTCCACATCATCGTGTGGTTGTTTAGAGTCCGTCACGTGTATGTGATAATAAATCGTAAACACAAACACCTGAAACGATTAAGTACCATTCCGAATAGACATTGATTTCTTCGAACTGAATTTCATTTCCAGCGACCGAAGATAGCAATGTTGCATATGAGAAAGGCTCTAAAACAACACCGTTTCCGAGGATACGCGTTAGTAATCTACCGTCACGTTGGTACTTAATTACCAATATTGTCTTTGCACCCCACCCGCTTCTAAATCCGGTTAAGATGAATATATATGATCCAGAAATGCACATCTTTAAGCTGTTAGATTTAGGGCTATCATCAAGTTGACTATTCGCTAAGCTCTCGATATCTTCCTCTGTTTCTGTGCATAATAGTCTCTAGTCATATTCCATGAAGTTACTACACATATTGGTAGGGGAATCTTGGCATCCACGTATTGTTTCGTCTTGAAAACATCGATGCAACTTATTTTTTTTATAAATTCCACAGAAAACACCAGCGTCTTTGATTCTCTGGTTGTCAACGATTTCGACCAGGTTTCTCGCGAAGGTGCCTCGCGGTTTCAGAACAATTTCTGAAAGTTCACGTTGGACATTGTCACCTGTCTAATTTTTGCTTGCAAAATTAGAAGCTCCTACGGGTAGACTCCGACAACAACCCGGCTGGTAAACTCGGTCATATAGGCTTTTGTGGCAAACTAGTTCTGATCCACATCACATCAGCGCCGCTGGTGGTGCAAATCCGTACGAGACAACTATAAAATATATTTTGGCGTTACTAGGTATGCGACCTAATGCATTCCAGATGTTGCTGTTGAATCCAGGTCAAGAATTTTGGTTTCCCATGCGCAGGGGATGATCGAAACAAGTTCATTTCACATAAAGACACCTGGAAAATCTTTGACTGACTTTGCATCGAGAGTAAATCAAAATTGGTCAGTGAACTCAACTGCGCATATCAATGACGAGCCCACAATCAAAGACCGCTTCCTCTCGGGAACATTTGGTTCCGACTGGATAGTCGAAGACATTTTTCCTTTTTCATGCAGCAGAGCCACTTTCCGTCCATCAGATCTGCCCCAGACACTATGCTATCGATTGTCTTTTCTTGGTACCGTTTAACCTCAGCAAGACCTCAGTAACTGCAAATCTCATTAGATTTTCCAGTTGGTTGTTCACATGGTCTTTTATTCAAATTGCCACAAACACGTGCTGTGGTGCGCTGACACCTTGTTGGATACATATTAGCTATGGGAATTCTTCTCGGACACGCTTTGCTTTGAGTCTGTGGTCATTGCAAGGAATGAGATGGTAGATGTTCCGCCAGACTCAATAAATCATACCAAAAATGCTTCTGGCCACTGATGGACTTACTGTTGGTATCCAAAGTGTACATTTGGATAGTTCAACTTTATCCTCAGTGACTGCAGCATCACGCCAAATTGCATTGTTGGCGTTGTCCATCCGGTTTAATGTAATGTGACTGTTTGGCCCAGAAGATAACCTTGCAAAAGTCTGAAGAAAACCCAGTTATGTGTGCAAATAAAATCGTGAAGACAAACTTCCCGCGCCCGTTAAGCTGATTTCTTCGCCTTGGAAAGCCAAGATTTAAATTAGGGTTTGGAGTTAGCAGAGGGTAGCCACCAGCGCCAGGTCTTGCAGGCATACCAGCAGGTTGTAGGTCAAGGAGAGCATCTGGCGTGAGTTGAAGTACATTATGCGGGATCATGGTGTTCGCTTGTGTATTTGGCAAACATCATAGACAGGCTAGCAGACCTTGCGTAATCGTCACTGTGATGGGCGAGGCGGAGAGTTGTTGTAGCGACGTCGACGCTGTTGACAATTGCTTCGATCTCCATCTCCACTGAAATATCGTGTGCTGCTTAATAACACCATAACGCCGTTGTTGAAAAATTCGACTTTGTTGTGGTCAACGTGCTGGTTATTGTCGGCGCACACAAGTTTTCCTTCGACTTCCAAGAATGCTTCGGAAGAAAATACAAAGATGAGTCATGAACCTGAAATTCTAGTGACCCTTGCGTGTCTGGCACTTTAGCTTCATGCGCGTAATATTGATAATTTAAATGCTTCTATCCCGCAACAAAGACTTGTTCAGGTCCCACGCGGAATTGGGTGAATCTTCGAATTGGGCCATTGTTTATACATTATCGGTTCCGTCTAATAATGTTTGCGTGACAACTGTAATGCACTCCCTCAGTGCCAGATTTGCAATCATCTAATCGGCTCGACGTTGTTGAGAGGTTTCACTTATAATTTGTTGCTGTAGATGGAAGTGTAACCACCTATGGTTCAACCTTTGAACGTCGATTCACTGATCGTCGTAGTCGATCTCGAATCGATTGAAACACCTGCAATCCCAGATCTTTTCTTTAACCAATCCGTAGTGGCACCTTTGATGCTATCAATGCCTCGCATTGTAACTTGCTTAGCGCTTAGTGCAGGACGCGAGGCCAGGCCGGTGAGAACTTTTGAGACTCCTATAAATAGTCCTCAAACAACATCGCTGAGGCCATTTCTGTATAATATCGCGTAAATTGATTTCTTGCGTTAACAACACGCACGGATGTCACACACTTACGTACAGCTGTTGTTATATTTAATCAAGCCCATCTCTAATGTACAGTTGTATTGTCCGAGTTTCAAAGCGCGGGTCAAACGCATACCAGCCCTGGTCAACAAGGCTTAAACGAGGGTGCATCAACAGGGGATTGCTGCATGGAAGATGCACAGGAGCCGGGGGAGTAATCGATATCAGATCATCCATGGCCACATTCGCGGGGAGCCTAAATAATATGTATCCCAGAGACGTTAGAGTTGTCGATACTGAATTGAGGTGATAATCCTTGCAATGTCTAGCGTGATATTGTTACTAGTACCTTAGGGTCTTTCGCGCATAATTTGTTGGTCTATGGGAATCTCATCAATAACTTCGGGCCAACCGAGAACCGTTCTCCGCGACGACTGTGCGATGCCAACCGCGTGCTGTGGAGATTTGATCGAGATGGTAGATCTGAGTGTAGGTTCGTCTACGCGTATGTAGATTATATAATCTTGACCGGACACCAAAGTAAGCCTCCGTCGGATCTCATCGCTAATCGATTCAATCTCGTATCTATCTCATATCTCATGGAGTTGACATTAGGGGTTGTATTTGCAACGACATGCAGCATCGCGGCATGATTTCGAGTAAAACCCAGAGAGTCGCAATGGGAAGCGCCTCAGAACTCATCATGGGCTTGTATATATCATCGATGTCTTCAACGAGTTCGTGCATTAACGAGCGAAACGTTCCCGGATCCATGATGTAATCTGTGAGAAGTGCTGTCAAATCAACGCGGCTTCGACGACTTCTGGTGAGTTGTTACTGACGTCAACTGACCCAACAAGTGCTTTCGGATGATCCATGAGTTCATTTAGCTGTTGCAGACACATATTTGAACCCTGCGGTGTTTCCATCATTGATGTATACCTGGGTGGTTCTGGCTTTGGAAGATTTTTAATTGCTTCTCTGACTCTTTCGTCGAGTACCCGGGTACTTTTTGCGACCACAACAAGTTCCTTACGAATTTCCTACATGTCACATTTGGTTATATCTTGGCCTTTCTGGAAGTTTTCAATCGCTACTAGCCAGTGTTTGAGAGTTTCTGCGGTTGCCATCGCGACGTGGCTTTCATAATATATTTGACGATTTTGACTGTCTTAACAATCAAACCCGGTTCCTCTTATGTTCCCATCATCTAGGCGGTTGTTTTCGTTACTCTTTTTACCTCTTCCGCGGTGTCCACAATATTACCTGAAATCGCTTTATTTTGTTTGTGCAGTGGTACAAACGTTATTCGAAACCCACAGTGAGGTCTTCCCGTGCAGCCTGTAGAGACTGAAGCTTATTTTGAGACTTTCGCGAACATCGATGTACTCATGGAGAAGTTTTAATCTATCTTGTGCGGTGTTGATCAGCATACTCTGCTATGACAATACTGGCGGATTTCATCACTTTATACATTTCTTATAGTTGTTAAAGGGTGTGTCCATCCGCGCGCAATAACATTTACCCCCAACCACTTGAGTGAATCGTGAGGAAACTATACGGGTTTTGGGTGACCTACGCAAACATATTTCGATACTCACGGTACAATATATGAATGTTTACAAAGCTGTGAACATCAAGCAACGAAATATCATCAATATCTTGCACTTGTCTCTGATCACATCAGGCACGAGTGCGTATTGTTCGGTCACATAGATCACGTTTGTGTTTTTATGCCGGTCCGGAGAAAATATTCTCGCGGGGTTTACTTGTCAGTTTAAGAATCTCATCGTCGCACACAGCAAAATTATTGTGATCCAGGTCAAGGTCGTCAATGACATGGGCTTTACCAATCGCGGAAAAGAATTCAGTGGGAACGACTACAACGTCTTTCACGATTAAAGCGCTTCCGTGAAATCCAGTACATCAGAACACGGTTGATTATCCGCGAATGGTGCAACCACATGCAACCGATCCCACGTTAACCATTGCATGATCAGAATCAGCAACAGTTGAGTTTTTCTAGATCCAGACGGGCCAATGACCAATACGCGAACCGAGGTGGGAAATATGTCACCGTGTTTAGACGGGTGAGACTTTGCCTGTATGGAGAAGTCAAAGGAGAAGAAATCGGTTTTACTCGGTTGAATGTTAATTGTTGTATAATTAAATGATGCTTTGATATTGTGTGCGATACCGCACATAAAAAGGTTCCGCGAATCTAAATCGGGTTCGGACCCGTAATGATCAAATCAAAATGACTAGAACTTGCGTCCGATGTGAAGCAAAACAGTTAACGTTCATGAGAATCTCAGTTGATGTCGGTGGAGCTAAACTAAATGTCGGCGGTGATATTACTGCTGCGTTAACGAAGTTGCATGGGGCATGGTGGAGTAAATATCCTGGTGAACAGAATATCCTTGGATACAACTACTGCAAGCCTGGAACGCGATTGGGTATACGACTGAACTCAAATAAGCGCCCAGAGGCAAGAGAAGAACCTGTAAACCGTGTCGATACTGCATGTTACAGACATGATCTCGCTTATAAAGCATGAAGTGATATACGTGCGCATCAATGCGCCGATGTGGAGCTCATCCACGACTTGAACACGATCAATCCTACACTAGGAAAAAGAATCGCTAGATGGATCATCGAATGAGGTATGAAGGCTACGATTGAACTCGGTAGTCACAGTTCACTCTTTAGAAGTAAAACCGCAATATAATAAACATGGATGAAAATTTGTCGGCGATATACTACAATCCGCGCTGGTATCGAAAGGGTTAAGCAGCCATTTAAAAGTTAAAGAATACGCAAAAGGTACCCACTGGGGTTGCTCAAGAGTGGCTTTCCCACGGCATTGCAAATTTCCGGTTTGTGGTTTGCTGTGATCGTAGAAGTTACCAGCAGTTACAAGGAAGCCAAGCTGTTGACATCTAAAGATTGAACAAGGAGATGCAATGAAACATATCTACCCACGTTTGCAGCTAATATGGCTTTTTGTACAAAGATCCAGGCGAAAAATATTTTGTAGCTGTAGCTGGTGCACCGTGGACTTGTCGGCAAATATTGTGATCATGCCATCGTGTAACGATTTAACAGTATACTTGCAGAATGGTCTTTCAAGCACCATTAGGCGAAAATATTGTTGATGAATCGTGAAGGTAGGAAAGATCTAAAGTGGCTATTAATATCACCAAGTGAACCCATATTTACATATATGAAGCCTATTACAAAGTGTTGCATGATGTCTGAGTTACATTTCTAGGGTATGTAGGCTTACAAAGAATGTTTTTAAATATAGTGTTTCTGTGTTGTTGTTATTTTCAGTTATTCTTAAGCTGCATTATTTAATTGTAATAATTTGGGCCTAAAAAGGATATTATGAATTTTGAAAAGGTTCTTGGGACTGTTATTATCTACCCGTGAAGCCATGTTTCACAGTTATGAGGGTTATTCTAAATAGTTGCATGATACCTTTATGGTGTTTTTTAAACTTTAGACTCCTTGAACCCATATGTAACATTATTGAAAGCTGTTGCAAGTTATTGCATGATGTTTTGATGTTATTGTTGGGAAATGTATTATTATTCAGGTGTAAAGATGTATTCTGGAGCTAGAAAAGGTATTAGTGACATATACTATGATCTCCATTAGTAATATTTCTGTTATGAAGGCTATTCCAAATTGTTGTATGATACCTTCATGCCCTATTTAAACATTAATATAATATTTTGAGCCTAAATAAAATAGGATGTCTATGTACTTCTTTCTTTCCTTCCTTCTTTCTTTCCTTGTTTATTTATTTATTTGTTTTTTATTTATTTATTTATTTATTTGTTTGTTTATTTATTTATTTATTTATTTATTTATTTATTCAGCTTCAATATTCATTTTTAATAATTTCGACTTTAAAAGAATATTATTGAGGTAGAAAAGGTGTCTATCACTGTTATTATCGACCCCTGGAGCTATATTTAACAGCTACGAAGCATATTCAAAGATATACGATCTATGCACGTTAGTTTTTAATCAACTGAGGCATAATGGGAATATTTGGAAGGTACTAAAGCTCTAAAGGGACAGTTACTATCGCTCCGTAAAGCCGAATTTCAGGGTGATGAAAGTTATAAAATTTGTTGCATGATGCCTACATGCCATTTTCGGTGGAATTTAGTCCTTAAAATATTATCTTAAACGTAGAAATATTTCTTGAATGGAGTTATCCATGAAATGAATAATCTGAAAAGTATTAAAAGTCAATAGAAACTTTTACTGTCGCCCCGTGGAGCCATACTTCAGTTATGAGGGCTATTCCAAGTTGTTGCATGATGGCTGTGCGCCATTTTGGAGAATTTAGTCCTAAAAAGACTATTTTAAAGGTAGAAAAGGGTCTTGAAGGGAGTTGTTAATGTCTTGGAGGGATGGATACTATGTCCACGTGGGTCATATTTCAGTTATAAAGGCTATACCAAGTTGCTGCATGACGCTTGCATGCCCTTTGTCAGAATTTAAATATTATAAAAATATTTTGAACCTGAATAAAATAAGATGTCAATGTCCATGGACATCATTCTTTTCTTTATTTATTAATTTATACGTTCGTGTAAATTATTTTAATGCATTTCGGCCTGAAAGGAATAATTTTGGAAGTAGGAAGGTGTATAGGGATTTATTATTTCGCCCTAGGATGATATATTCAAAGTTATGATAGGTATTCCAAGTTGTTGCATGATGCTGGTATGTCATTATTGGAATTTAGTCCTTTGAAGGACTATTGCAAACCCAAGAAAGGTCTTGAAGGGATTGTTACTTTGTCCCCATGGAGTCTTATTGCACAGTAATTGCGCAAATTCCAAGACGTTGTGTGAGGCATGTAGATCCCTTTTAGCAGTTTAGTCCTTAAAAGAATATTCTGGAGGGATTGTTACCATGTCATACTTAGATACTTAGATTTTTGGGGAAAAAAAATCTGTCATCTGTATCTACAAAGGGTTATATTTTCGAAATGCTAAAAGACGTCTTACAATGAATTAAGAGCAAGTTGGGTCATTTATTATGTGGTACAAAGGATAAAATAACTTAGTGATGATTTTATGAATATATTCATTTTCATATGTACAACTTTATACATAGCAAACAAACAACAAATATCACATAGCAGGAACAAATTTATGTACACAAACCCAAACTCTCTGGTCTATAGTACGGCATTGCATGGTCCCATTTGTATAATACAATAATTGATATATCAATTATCATCATCATCCTCCTCTTAGCCTCCTTGCATTCACAAATATACTCATTATGTAAGTAATGTTTCCTAATTTATGCAAAATTAATAGGGTTTTCTTTTTCCCCAGAGAATCCCACTTCCTAAGACAATTTCGTGAGAGATACTTATGTGCGAGGTTAAAAGAACGATACTAATCTGATTCAATGACTTTAATGGCCACATTTTAAGTCGATCTCTTTTGATGGTGTAAACATCTGTGTTGGCCAATGCGAGCACAGTGTGCCCATCGGCAATAGCAATTACATACCACCTATCACAGGTTACTGTCTTCATTGCGCAGACCAAAAGAATTACAGATGCACCCATCTATTGACTCCTTTTATTCTGGTGTGAACAGTACAACTGGTACCAAGTGGCTGAATCTGAAATAAGAAAATGAAACAAGCATATATACACACTTCATCATCATCATAATCATCGTCGTCGCCTTCATCATCATCATTATCAACATCATCTTCATAATCTCCACCATAGTCATCATCTTTATCTTCATTATCATGTTCATCATCATCTTCTTCCTCATCTTCACCTTTTTATTCCTCTTTAAATTCTTCATTTTCAAAGTCTTCATCTTCATATTCTTTTTCATCTTCATTTTCTTCGTCTCATTCTTCATCTTCTTCGTCTTCTTCATTTTCATTATCTTCTTTATCATCATATTCTCATTCGCCTTCATCTTTTTTATCATCGTTGTCTTCTTCACATTCTTCATCCTCTTCTTTTCCTTCTTCTTCATTATCTTCTTCTGCTTCGTTTTTTTTTTCAACTGAGAAAAAGAGCAATCAATACTAAATAAATCAAAAACTACCCTACCCTTGTTCAGATTTTCCTCTGCCTTTGTTTGTATTTTACTAATTGGGTGTTAAGTGTGAGTAGTTTTTTAAACATTGCTCCATCAGTGATTTCACCTACCACAAGTCGGCGTTACTGCAGACATTCCCATCTTGTGCCCCGTCTATTCCATTGGTAGTCTATTAATAGCAATATGCAAATAATTTATGTCTAATATCACTCACTACATGTGGAACCTTTCAATCAATGTAGAAACAAGTAAATATGGTTGAGGAAAGATCCTATATGTTACAATCGGTCACAGGAATGAGCAAAAGATCACATGTACATCAGTTTAATTTTGTATCATGTAAAAGATTTGGATCGCTGTAGTTTTACATATTTTTCACAAAAATGAATATGTGTATTTATATCCACATAACTTTCCAATAACATTTGACAATTGCCTGTCATCCCTGCAGATAAATTACAACAACTTTGAATCAGATGTCTATATTATGCAACTATGTATCAAAATGTTTATGGATGTCTTTTTTGATACGTTTTTATATTGATCAACTTAGTGACGGGTGTTATAATAATTTCGATTGTTTATACTAATATTATTAATACAAGTGTCTTTTTCTTTTTGATAGCAGAAAACCGTAGTTGCATCAATAAATTGCTAATCTAAAATATATCCCTTTGGATAAAGTATATTAGATAATCCTTCCCCATTAGTAATTATTTTTTATTCTATTGCTGGATTGAAATACTTCCAAGGATCGGTTTATCTGACATCAATAATTCTCTACCGCGATATAATATTAAAGAAAGCAATTAAATTCCTGCACTCATCAAACACATAATTAGCAAATAGCTTAGAAGTAGCATTGTCCTAATGGAGGCAAATATTCTTCTTTTCATATTCTTGGGATGCACCTTCTTTTACTTCCGATGCTCTTCTCCACATAATCATAAATCTCAAATCATGAGAAAAGTGCAAAAGGGTACACTGGGCAACGGACTGTTAGTATCTGTAACTCTAGTGGCATTCTGAATTTATTGGAGTATACAATAAACTGAATAACTTGTTTACCAGGGTTGTGTGCATTAGCTGCTCATGATCATAATTTTCTCAGATTTTCATTAATTTTTTGTCACCAGTGACGTCACTCAGGTATGGCGTGCCAGAATTAAGCGTAAACTCTACAGTTCGATGAACTAGTATAATAAGGTTGTATCTGCATTAAACTTGACTTTTGGGGTGTAATCGTCTAACACGTTTAATGGCTTGTACATAAAGTAATTCTTTCAATTTCAGTATATATTTATCTATTTATATACGCTTGCAATTTCTTTATTAACTACATGATTAAACTTAGTTGCTGCACGAGAGTAAGGTGCACAGCTTGTTAGCATTGTTTTTAGATTTAAGGTCCTTCATTTATTTATTTAATATGTTAAATTTTATACATTTGAAAATATACAATAATAGTTAGAAGACATTCATCTATTATTTTAACACATAATTTAAAGTAATAAATATCTAAATCAATGAGCTACGGGTGTTGGCATGGTTCCTTCGTTTCTATCGAATTGCGACACTATGGTTAATAATTTATATTTGTTAGGGTTACATCTTCAGAGCTTACCTTATGTTCATATTAATTTATGTTTGTTTCATCGGGGTAGGGTGTTTAAAACCAAGGTGATTTGTTATTTATCTAGAAATAAGAATATCTACAAAATTTATCGTGGATAGTAAGGTGTTGGGTTTTTAATAAAAAAAGAATTTGTCTATTGGAGGGTAGGGTGTTAATTTTTGAAAAGCTGTTTGTGGATATGTTGTAGTGGTTCAGCTAATACGTGGAAAGATGTTGCGCTTTTGAAAAAAATGGAATTAACCTTGGACGTATGATTGTTATTATTTTTTGTGCTTCTTCTGCGGAAGGGTAGAGTGCTGGTATTTAAACATTGAAATAAGACTGTTTATAAATATGTGATATTGGCCCACGAAATACACGTCATATGCTACTTACATGTGGTGGTTAGGTTGTGACATGGTAGATAGGATAGTCCATAAATGTACAAGTGATATCTCTACCTTCGCTCCTCTGTTTGGTTTGTAAAGGGTGAGTGTTGAATGGTGAAGGTCACTAAGCGATACTCTTTATCATTCTAATTTACATTTCATCTAAACGTACGTTTGTAGGTGTAGGTGTTGGAGAGTCAGGAAAAGTTTTAGTCGGTCAAGATAAGTACTGACACGTGTGGTTTCCCACGTTAAATCCAAATAAAGTCATAGGGTCATCTTATTTATTTGTCTACAGACTTTTCACATACGTAATATTAAATTCCCAAAGATTCCCGGTGAATCATACTTTATGTCAAATATGTATCTCACCCCCATACTTAATTTTAATTCTCCTAGATACCCACAGTGTGGCGCTATATTCCATATAATCCCTCATAACTACTTACATGTTGATAAGAGTAATCCAAATGATATGCAAAACATTTCTTGCATTTATTTGTCTAAATCAAAATGAATTTGAATGATATTTATTTCAAAATTTAACTAACAGAAAAGTTTTAAGAGTTTTGATTGTTATTGTCTTACTTAAGAAGGCTAATAGAGGCGCAAATATCATGCCATGTTTATGTAGGATAGGAATAGAAGACATTATCTTCATGATTCATAAGTTTACCTTGCCGATTTATTGGTGTTATTTTTAATTAAATTAAATTATTCATTTAATATACTGCATTCGTTTTTAGCAATAAATATTAATTTCATCATAATAGTCGTATAAAAAAATTATAAATTCTACAACTTATAAGAATTTTATTTTATGATCCAGTTTCACAACCTATTTTAAAATTTACCTAAAACTAATTCAAATAGAGAAAAGCAAATTACCTAATGAATTAACTTACACAAAGCTTTTTTCCTGCAAATTTGCATATAAAACTGAAACCTATTCATGTTCTCCATCAAATATATCAAATACACTGTCCACACAATTCCGAATAACAGATTTTGTTGTGGTTTCAGTGTCAATGTATTGGTCATTGCAAAATGTTTTCTTTTGTTATAAAAAAATATTCTTGTCATCGCACTCACTGCACAAACACCATGTCTCTGGTTTATTTATATTCGGCTAAAGAATTAGATAAAGGTGACCAAGTAGATATTTTGTACCAGACCATGCAAAAGATTTTGACACTGTCCACCACCGAATTGTTAAACAGTAAATTATTTTATTATGGATTTGCAGGTGAAACTCTTTGCTGAATAGACCTTTTTGTGTTGCCGAGAACAATTTGTGATGATAAATGGTTCCAAATCTTGTTGGTACAAAGTAACTTCAGGAATACATCAAGGTACAATACTTGGACCTGCACTTTTCTCGTTGCTCATTGATGACATCATGATTGAAAATGATTCGGAAATTGGCTTTGCAGATAACTATGTATGCTACAGATCAATCACAACCCAGTGGGATACCAAGATACTGCAGAATAACAGTAGTAAACTCTGCACGAAAATGGGACATGCAATTACAAACGAAAATGCAAAATAGTTCAAATGACAAGGAAGAAATGACATAAAACCACTATGTCATATTCATTGACAGGTATTGCTTTAGAAAATCTCATTTAAATAAAACAGTTAGGGATCACAATTACTAGTACTCTTAAATGGAACCTTCATATTTAAGAATTATGCACCAAAGCAAATAGAACTTTAGGCTTTTTAAGACGTAATTTATCATATTGCCAAGAAAAGGCGAAAGAATTAGCTTCAAAGGTTTAGTTAGACCTATATCGGTAAATGCTTGTACGGTTTGGGACCCATATTCACAGGTTTTACAGGTTGAAATTTAAAACATTTAAAAGCGGGCAGCCAGCTTTCCTACATTCAATTATGACTGTACCCCAGGAAATATCACCTCAGTATTGAATAAGTTGTTATAGAAACCATTAAATTAACGTATGCTGGAAATATTAAACTTTCTCTACAAAGGTTTAAAAAACAAAGCAAAATCACCCTGCTACAATTTAATCAAATTCAAAAGAACCAATAAAAATCAACACGAATATATTTGTCTGACACCGTAAGCACAAACTGTTAGTTACAAAATTAAGGGTTTTTTTTCCTAAAACAAACAAAAATTAGAATTCGTCAATACAAATATTAATCACAAATCCTGAATCTTCAGACAAACAGATTGATAACCTTGCCAAATTAATGCGGACACGTTTAATCTAAAATAAGTTTATGTTTTAAGTTTGACGCTGCGCAGTGCAACAATGTCATTGTGATGTAGCACCCAAACTAATCAAGATCAAATCAAGGTATCTCCTCGCATGGCCTTGTAATTTCTCGTGAAAGAGGGAAATAACTCAGGATTCAAAACTGTTGCGTTCTTACAAGTTGTCGCCCAACACTGATAAACAAGACCGTTTCTTCCACTACGTTTCAGAAAGTTGCGTGTTTTCTGCGTTGACAATGAATTCAATCTGAGGGAAAAAGCCATAAAAGCGTGCCTCTTTATTTTAAATTAACTCAATATATTTCCTTAAAATAATGATCAACTTTAGGAAGCATTTCAGAAAATTTGTACAGTGAGTGCGTTGACAAGAAGATATTTGTAAAAAGAAAACATTTTACAATGACGGTGGGGGAAAACACAACGTTGCAGTTTTGGCGTAACAATATTTAATAAACACATACGCATCTTGCATTAAAATTTTCAAATACTTGCTATCAGTTATATTATAATACTTGCATGCAGTTCTTTATGTCAATAAGTCAGCGAAGCAACGTACAGAACGATAGCAAATATCAGGGTGACGCAAATTTTGTAACCCTAACGCTACTTCGCCATAACCCCTATCCCTAATGTTACTGTCGCTATAACCCCTATCCCTAATGTTATGTCGCCATAACACCTATCCAGCGACAATGAACTTTCACCGAATGACGGGTTGCGCTGTAACACACGTACACACACACACACACGCTGTATATATATATATATATATATATATATATATATATATATATATATATATATATATATATATATATATATATATATATATATATATATATATATATATATATATTGGGTACATAATATTCAAACAGTACGCAATATACAACTTGTTTAGACCAAATCGGATCAAATTCGCATTTTTGTTAGTATTCAGCAGTTTCACATATGGAAGGCAGGTAAGGTCATACTGTAGTCGGACTTGTAAATAAAATCTCAATAACTGAGATTTTGAAAGAAATTTTAAATGCGATGCTGATATTGGCTGTATAGCGTCCCATATAAATAATTGAGGGAACCGTGATTAATAAGTATTTCACAATCTTTACTCGGTTTTAATTTCGCTGACAAGAGAATGAAATCACGAAAATCTGTTGAACTGCAGTACAAATGACAGATGCACATATTTTGTGAAATTTCTAGTTGAATTTGTATTTTAACCAGATATTAGCTATTTGAAATCAAAAGAATATATTCAAATAATGGTATTTCATACTTAGCCGGAAGCATATCCAATTGGAACATCATCATCTTTTTCCGACAAAAAGTGGACAAAATCTAGAATCTGGGTTGCCCTGATGAGGTCTGAAATTTTTTAATGTAAGTTCTTTGCAAATTTCGGAGCGATAAGATGAAAAGAATAAAAGAAACTGATCACTTTTTAAAACAATTACTGGATGAATATTCACTACGAAGACCTATGTTAAACTTTATTTCCTGATTAGTTAAGTTACATTATTTGGATTTTTTCGGTTTACTATTGGAACCTTCTAAAATGAAAATGTGCTCAAAATATAGTGTTAATTTCTTTCGTAAGCATCCAGCAAGAGAACTGAGGTAACTATGGGTATTGTTCTAAAACACGTTCCAACAACTATGAACTGTTTTAGCAACAGTCGGTCAATGTTATCCTTCCTTTCAGTGGATTCACCTAGTATATGAACATAAGCTATAACCAGTCAAGCGGGAAATTTCCCTTCCACTTGGAACCGAAATGTCTCAGTGAGAAGTTGATATGCATTGTGCACTTCTATGTATCTTCTTGGTTATTACATTGGTCTTTTTTTCTATTAATCATTCTGTGATGGAATAGTGCCTCTACCATATTTGTAAACTTTAAGTGATTTAGTTTTGACGAATAAACAATAAAGCAAGTGTTTAATTTGTTTTGTGTATTACTATCTCTTGTTGGGGTGGGTACGTGAGAAAATTTGCCAGTAGCCTCCCCTGGGTCGGTGGTTCTTTCCGGGGTTTTCCCGGGTTCTTCCTCCGCCAGTTATATTGGCCGCCACGTATAGCCTATCTTGTGCTGAAAAATGGCGTTCAAACCCCGTAACAACAACAACAACAACAAAAACAACAACAATCTCTTGTTGGGATACGGTATGTTTATCGACCAGTCACCATAATTACCAGACCACTCTAACTATGAAGGTAGTTAGCAAAGCACAGCCACAATTTATCATTAAGACAAGCTGCAGTAGATATATACATCAATTAGATTAGACTAAAGGGAATCGTGGACAGTAAAGACGCATACAATTTTCACCCTTAAATTGTAAGCACCACACAATTTAAGCTACCTTTTGTTTATCTCTCAACCACATGTGATCTTATAATGTAAGCATTTCCCACAGGCTGGAGCCGCCCGGCACCATGCCTTTAGTTGTGACATTTATTTGTTATTTTTAGTTTTACCATTCAAAATTTAATTTCTTACCGTATAGTCGATTTACTTACGAATCCGTTATTATAAATCAACAAATAGTGTATATTGTATTAGTTGTCAAATGATTGTAGGTTATCAAGTAAAACAGAATACATAGAGAGGTGATGCCCACATAGCAGATGACGTCAGGTTTTAAGCTCAAAATAAGAATGTTCTGCACTAGCCAGAAATAGTGTCTACAATGTACCCATGTCGCTAGAGAGTTCCCTCCTCTATAAGAGGTGAACTTTCTATATACATGTAAGCGGAAAAGTTAACTTGTATTTTGAGAAGTTTACGTATTAGAAATTGTTTTACTTTTTGAATCCAATGGTAAGTAAGAAAGTTCTAGACCTGTGTCTGCTTTTAGAAGATGTTTCAAAAACTGAAAGGACAATTTAACGACATGCCGATAGATAACTAGGAAAAAAATATAAAGATGTTTCTAGCAATAACCAAATGGATTAATATAACATCGGAAGAGAGACATGATGAAATGGAATGAGAAATGAAGAAACAATAAATGATTAAGCACAGAGTAGTCAGTGAATGAGAGAGAAGAGAAAATGAGGGAGAAATAGAGAAGTAAATAGAGCTCGAGAAGGAGATAGAACCAGCAGCAAACATTACAAACAAGAGACCCATGAAAGAAACAGAAAATGAAATAACCATTTTTCGAACAATTTCAGAGGTAAAAAAAGAATAAGTGATACTGTAAATGTGAATATGCCATTTATAGAAACATTGTAAGAAGTTTAATAATAATAATGATAATAACAATATAATAATAATAATAATAATAATAATAATAATAATAATAATACTAGTTTATTTTTTGAAGTGAACAATGAAAAGGGTATATAATAATGTGTAGACGTCAATGCAGTTTTTAAAAGTGCATCATTGAGAATAATGTTTGATAAATTGTTTTAAAAAATTCAAATAATTTAATGAATGTTTCAGTGAAAGTTCGATTGATACGAAATAGTTTAGCAATTATAAACGAAACGTGTAAATACTCTGGCTATGAACCTTTAATGCTCAGAATGGACAAATATGTTATAAATATATGAACCTTTTATGGTCAGAATGGACGAATATAAAATAAATCTATGAACCTTTTATGCTCAGATTGGACGAATATATTATAAATCTATGAACCTTTTATGCTCAGATTGGACGAATATATTATAAATCTATGAATCTTTTATGTTCCTAATGAACGAATATATTATAAATTTATTAACCTTTTATGCTCAGAATAGACGAATATATTATAAATCAGAATGGAAAATGACTTTATTCACTGTGTTCATGTTGTTTATAAGTGCACTTATAAAAAATTTATGTTTTTATTGTTAGCGTTCCAGAAACACTCACAAACATCATTGATATATTTTTCTCTCTGTTCATTCAACAAACTTGCAAAAATAGTGATATTTAGAGAATTAATGCCTGGAAATTTAATATAAAAAATTAGAGAGAATTATTGCCGAAAATTGAAAGACTTATTGTGTTTACCGAAGAAATAAAAGACCATTAAATTCAACCTATATCTTTCTGAGACAAATAACAAATGAAATGGTACGTGACCATGACTATTTAACAGACTAGAATCGAGGTCCAGTACTTACGGAATGCTATTTCAATTGTGTTGTTACCATGGTTACATATCCACAGAAAGCATGACTGTAATATAAGCCTGTTAAAAGATTTTTAGAAAGAAGTTGTAATATATACTATGAATCAAAACCAGTTGGGGTTTTATGGGTGGGTGGGTGGGTGGGGTTGTTATTATTATTGTTTGTTTGCTTTCTTCTCCTGCTGAGGTTGTCGTGCAATTATAAAATATACGCCCTTTCATATTCAATTAAAAAAGAGGCACTGAGCTCATACCGAATAATGAGCATTGCATTGCTTGTTTAAGACCGGTATCATGATAATTTAGAAAAAGGAGCTGACTGATTCCACGCCAATCAAGTTGCTATTAACAGCAACATTTAATTTTGCTTACGGAGCGTACATAATGAAGGTAACATGCATAATAAGGAGCATTAGTTACTGTGCTTATGAAATAATAACTTTTCTATTTATGATTAATATCTCAAATTCTACCTTAAACCCATTTCCTTTAATCAGAGTCACGTGAGTAAAAAGAAATATTAGACTGGTACTTTGGAAGTCAACTACTCATAAAGACTACATGGCAAATGTTCAAATTTAAAACAATCAATAATTACCCGTGAAGTATAATATTTAATATCAACCCACTCATGTAGGAAGAGAACAACACTAAAATCAAAAGTTACTAGCGCATTAACGAATATATAGTAAGTGTACCATAAAACCAGCAATGTTGGTTTCACGAGAAAAATGGTTACAAATTGTGATGCGATTCGAGTGTACTCAAATCTAGTTGTGTTACAAAATAATATGCAAAATAACTAGAGATCCTCATTTGTTGATCTCAAAAATTATCAAAAACAATATGCCTCAATAGTTAAAAAAGATGCAGAATTGCAAATTACTCTCAATTATGGCAACATCAAGATAGGTAACGTCAAACTTAATAGCAATATGGTTCAGTCGGCGAAGTATGATGAAGGAATACAGTACATATTTGATGTGGGTAAACACGCAGATGTATATTCAGATAATTTTAAAGTATAAATTTAAGATCTCGAATGCTTTACAAGCTCAGTCTCCATCGATTTAAACAAAACAAAGATCGGAAATTTTGGAAGTTAATGTTATATTTAAAGCATGACATGGTAATTCAAGGTGTGAGGCACTTCTGTTAGAATCGACCACATATATCGCAATAATGTGACATCAATGTGAAATCATTCACGCATTTGAAAATAATTGAAGAGATGTTGCAAACTGCTATAAATAAATATTCTTGTTGTAGATGTTGGTCATGTTGGCTTGTTGATAGCACCTAAAGATTAATTATCAAGCATAATGTATTCTCCTGATATTGTTGACTCAGTAAAATAGTTTTGAAAAAAAAAACAACCGTCATAACTTTACCAAGGAAATATGGCTTGTAATTTTAGCTGATCTGGTCCTTTACAAGCTTGGAGGCTTTAAAGGAAAGTAAATATTTTACAAACGAGATATATCTCTTTACGACACAAGATGACATATACAAAGTCGAAAAGATTTTAAAAACATAGGAGCCTACTTAAGATAAACATCTACATTAAAGAGCATGAAACTTTGAGGTTTTGAAAGATAACGATTTTTAAAATCTGACATGTGGATAAACAGCAGATTAGAACATAAAGGTGCTAAAATCTGAAAAGTAAATTTAATATAAAAGACTACAAGTTTGTTTATAAAGTTTTACGAAACTCACAAAAAATGTTGAGGCAAATATGATGAAGTTTATTTCGAACTTTATTGAAAGAAGGTAAATCAATCGTTCTACTGACACTACCCGAGACGCATTTTCCTGAATAAAACACAGGTGTGTTTCTGCTAGGTTTTATCGTTAAGTCCGTCGGAGCTTTCACGTTCTAAAACGCCAAATTGTTTCGAAAATTCTTTTTCGACTACGGTTCAATGTCCCTGCACACTACATATAATTCTTGGTTGTTTACAACGTAGATACATTTCTAAGTCGTTTTGTTATGTTTTTATCAAAATTTAATCAACGTCTTTAATTATTCTGTAGTTGATCAGGTATTAAAGGTGGTTTTATTTTGTTAACACATTTGGAATGCGCGTTATCAGAAATTGTGGCGATGTGGTCACACTTTTCATCAGAGAATTTTCCACAGGTACAACAAATCCATAAGATGCTGATGGCGACCATTTGGTATTAGTTAAACAAACAATTGACCTGACGTGAAAAGGAGAAAGGCCCTTCAACCGACTGTAACCCAGGAGCCGCGAAATATACCGGTAAGTGTCGAAAATGTGCTATGATTTGCTGCGGTCAGATCTATCTGGGTCATATTCATGATTTTATAACGAGATGAGATCAGAACTTAAACAGTCCATCAGTATTCGTACAGCTTGGGGCTGATTTATCGGACTACTGTGTACACTGACACACATCTAGATAATAGGGGGACACATATTTACTAGTTACCGTCCAAAGATATTTGCGTGCCAACTTAGGCCGGGCTACAACGAAGAATAGCTGTTTTATTAGATTGGTGGAGCCCGATGATACAATTTTCTTTTGAAGTAATTTAGGTAGCTGATCAAATGTTTAATAAGAACATAAAATAATGCGACTAATAACCAGAACTAAGTTATCTCCTTAAGTCTAGACCACCCCCACCCCCAGGTGTCAAGCGTGTAAAGCAGGTAAGGCAGTGTAATCATCCAGTCAGCTTTGTTAATTTGTGTCGGTATTTATGTATGTACAGGTGAGTTATAATTCTTTCCAACGACAATTTGTAAACGGGATATATACGAGCGCACACACACACACACACACACACACACACGCACGCACGCACGCGCGCGCGCGCGTTTGCAAATTTCTGTACATATTTATGGAAATATCGATAAGCAGTCGGTATTCTCAAGGTATCTTGAGAGACATTTTCCACGATGTATGCATGAAAACGATGATCCTAAAGTTTTGTGTGGAAAAAAATAACTTTATAATTAAAATGCAGAACTTAAATTGATCACCATAAGCGACTAAATTACTCATCATCTTTACTCAATGGTCAACAGCGCATTAAACGTTTCATTCAGTCCTATCTACATTTATCCAAAGAGACAAAAACTGTTTTCTAAAACTGAAGAGTAGCTGTCTGCAGAAAAGAGCATGAAACCCATGTGACAGGTTGACACCGTTAAGTTTCAGACCACTAGGCATTACAAAACGTTGTAGGAATGAGTCTCGCATTTTCCGTCTTCAAATACTGTTCTAACATAAAAATATTTAAAGTTTGTAGAGTTCATGATGGAAAGAATTATAGCGTATGTGTATCGAAAATGTGTACTTTTTACAATTTTCTTGTTACGTTGGTTATATTCAATAAATAAATCTTTCAAGTTTAATTTCCCTGAAGATTACGGAATATTTACATGACTATATTGACGATATATACCTGGTTTTGTTTGTGTAGGTGTATCAGTACTAATAATGTTACACAGAATAGAGGACAAGGGGAAGGACTATACTTATATAAGTATTCATGTGACTGCAACAATTCCTATCAGTAAATATGATTATCCGGTGAGAATTAATTATTAGTATTCACGTGACTGCAATAATATCGATCAGTAAATATGGTTCTCCGGTGAGAATTAAATCTTGCTACCATTATTCGGGTAAAAGAGAGACAGACAACTGCAAATTCTGAATTACAGACCTGAGGAACCGTTGCATAAAGGGCTGGAGAGACATTTTTGAGACTTGTACCTAGAGTCATCAAAATGGATACAAAGAAAATACATAATTGCGGAAATAGCAGTGCATATTTCCTTATAATAGCAAATTTAGTGTTGAATCAAATAGCAACAACCATTTCATGGTAAGCAAAATCTGCACTATTATAGAGTACATGCACTGTAAAGCACGTTCCGTTTGCTTACAAATAAACTGAATAGCTTTCATCGTGTGATTGGAAAGTACTATTGACACAATATTATTGATGCAGAAAGGTAAATAGAAAAAAAAACTTAAATGTAGCCATAATGTTTCTCTGTGTGTGAATATGGGGCGGGTGATCATATGATTAGCTATTTTAAAAGATATTACATAATCTGTAGAAGATGAAATCATATTATTTCAGAAAAGAACAAAGTCTCTTCGACAAGAAGCTTTACTGTGGTATGAAATGTTTTTAATGAAAGTCTCGTTATGTGTTGAAAAGCTTCCAGAAACAAACAAATACATGCATTTAGTGGGTTATCTCAATGATAAGGAATACATCAAATATTGGCCGACAGGAAATCAAAGTTTGAAAGTAGTGTTTACTCTTCTGTTATGTTATATCTGGGGTAACGTTCTTATTAACTAAATGTCCAAAATGCATGTTCCGTGAATGGTTCTAGTTTGTAATAAACGAAAAGATGCAGTGTATTTGATAACATCAAAGGGGAAGGTCTATACTTACATAAGTATTCACGCACGTGACTGCAATCATTTTTTATTTTACTACTAAAACGCATCCGTTAAACTAATAAATTTAATATTAGTAGCAAAAAGCATACGTCCCGTGGTACAGTGGAGCTCTGCCGGAAACCGGGTGAGTTTGGCTTTTCCAGAAGCTCTTGAGAGTAGAGATGGCAAAGTTGAATCTAATCCAATATGTACACGTGATATTGGTCCTTATACACGTAACAGACCTTTATCTTATATGTCAAGGCCTTGAATTGTGCCATATAAGAGCCATACGCACGCTCATTTTGTACGAGTCAACCATAACCAGCAGCATGTGGTCTTCGGTTCTGTCTATTCTAATGCTAATTGCTTATGCTTTCTCACAAGTTCCATCCACCGGAAAATGTCCTGAGATAAAAACGCAGACAAACTTCGATTTGAATAAGGTAAATTTGTATTTCATGAACTTTGCGAAGTCATATGTATTTGTTACATTTTCTGGTTAAATGCATAGTTCCACTCAATGCTGTCTCTTATTTTTCTATAGTTGGATGTTCACTTTTACCTTCGTTTATAGCGAAAGAATAAAATGACATTCATTTTCAGTACCTACCTCCGACATCGTTCATATTATTAACTGCCTCCGGAAATTTCATTTAATCGGCTGAAACTATAAATTTTGGGGATGTTTCCTCTTGAGCGAAATGCTTCCAGCGAAATTAATTCGACTACACCGATTTCCTCTGTTTTTTTTTTGTTTTTGTTTTTTTTTTTTTTTGTGGTCCATAATACATTTATGTTAATTATCTGTATGCATATTGCGACAGCAGGTCAGGGTCTTTGTTATTTGCAGTTTGACTCGACGTATAAGCGATTTATATTTGGTATTTTCTCTGTTTTATTATTCGGCAGCACCTTTATTTCTGGTAAGTCCTCTTTATAAATGGTCCCTACCATTTTTTATGTTTGATATAAGGAAAACAAACGTCCTCTTCGTCATTTTTGATACATCTAGTATCTTGGCGGGTGATACGAAAACTAACAATGCCATCTTAGTCAATTTTCCCTAATATTATATGAGAGATGTGACTGTCTTCTTTTAAATGTTGCCTAGAATCTCAGCCAATAGGCCATAAGGAAAGTTTTTTATATACTTTTTCGTAGTATCTTGGCGTTTGGCACGAGATCTACAAATTCTACTCGAGTTTCGAAAGTAACCAAAAGTGCATCAAGGCCAATTACACATTGGAACCCAATGGGCATGTCAGAGTATGGAACACAGCTCTAAACATACAGTAAGTAATCTTCTGTATTAGCCTTCGGCACATGTGTGTGTGTGTGTGTGTGTGTGTGTGTGTGTGTGTGTGTGTGAAGGCAAGAGATTTTCCGAGACTAGTAAGAGCTTAGAAGGGCATACCGAACTGTCCGTAGTGAGAGATGAATGAGAGTACTAGATTTTCTTCTTCTTTTCTTCTTTTTTTTATTGGTTTCCTGTCCTTCGAAAATGAAATCTGATAAAATCTTCATTTACTGCTGCGTCTAGTGCAACTATTGAACAAATATAGATTAAGGAAAAGGGCTAAAAAAAAATATTAGACAGTGCCTTGCAACCCTCGAAAAGGAAGTTATGAATTTTCGAAGTTATATCTCGAGTCACCAATATCCATGAACAAACTGATTCATCTTCGAATCAAAGAGTTATGGGTTCCAAAAACTTAAAACTATTTAGTCTTTGGAAAGGAGAGATGCTATTGCAAAGAACACGGATGGGGGTTTTGGGGGGGTTTTTTTGTTTTTTTTTTTTTTTTTTTTTTGGCTAAGGAAGATGGTCGACTGCTAATAAATAAATAAGTAAATAATTAAATAAATAAATAAATGTGAACAGAAATATAAAACTTGATTTGCACTTCACATAACGGATGAAGAATATACATACTCCTATAACACAATCTATCGCGCAAAGTCGTGTTTAAGTCAAAGCAATCGGAGTAATAGAACCTATCCTCCTCCTCATAATAAAAAAGAATAACAAAACAAATTTTAAAAACAATATTTCTACTTAAAAAAAATGTACAAAATAAAATGTAAAATATAAAATATGACCATTCTAAGTGTGTGACCATTATTAATTGCACATGATGATGATAGTTATCGAATCAAATAATGAGGAATGTCAGAGTGGTATAGTTCGTCAATCAATTTATAAGAAGCCCGGTTCCGGTATTTTCGGATTTTATTAATATAATTGAGTACTTTCTGACTATAGAAGTCACACATTTAGAACCTGTGCTCCTGAGTTGTCTTATTTTCGCTGAAATTTTATTACCTTTTGGGCAGATTTTGAGAAAATTAATGAAATGTAACACTACTTGTTTACGAAAATGCCAACCAAAACACTAACTGAATGAAGTTAGACAAATTTAAACAACTTCCGATAAAACTGAAATGATCATTGATGGAAGAGTATTTTAAATTACAGGGACGATAAACCCGTAAGTGCTGTCGGAGACGGATATGCTCCTGATCCAAACGACACAGCTAGACTGGAAGTCAGGTTCTCTGAGTGTAAGTTGTATATATTCCTCTTTAACAATCCGTGGCACTCGAGAGGCACTAGCCATGAATTAATGCTATAGCTTCTATAAAGTTTCAATTATATAATTCTTAATAGGATATATGACATCCTCCTTCCAACATGCTTTACTTCAACCAGAAGTAACCAGGAGGATATTTTAATTTTAAATTCGAAGTATTTTAGATTCATTGATATGGTGTGATTAAAGCTCCACATAGAAATTGTATGTGTAAAGCTATATATATATATATATATATATATATATATATATATATATATATATATATATATATATATATATATATATATATATATATATATGGTAAAGCTGTACATTAATATGGTAAATGTAAAACTGTACATAGAAATGGTATATATAAAACTGTACATAGATATGCGATATGTAAAACTGTACATAGATATGGTGTATATAAAATTGTACCTAAATATGGTACATGTAAAATTACATAGATATGGCATATGTAAAACAGTACATAGATACGGTTCATGTAAAACTATACATAAATATGGTGTAGATCAGGCTGTATATAGATATGATATATGTAAAACTACACATAGATATGGTGTAGGTCAAGATGTAAATAACTATGATATATTTAAAACTGAATACTTTTATGATATATGGTAAAACTGTACATAAATGTGGTATGTGCAGAACTATGCATAGATACGGTTTGTGTGTAACTGTACATATGGTATTTGTGAAGCGATACATAGATCTAGTGGAAGTTAAGCTGTACATAGATACGGTGTAGGTACAACTGTACATACATATGGTTTATGCAAAACTGTACATAGGTATAGTATTTGTAAAGCTATACATGTATATGGTATATGCAAAGCCGTACATATATATATATATATATATATATATATATATATATATATATATATATATATATATATATATATATATATATATAAAAAGCTGTACGTAGATATGGTATATGTAAAACTGTACGTACAAATGGTATATGTAAAGCTGTATCATTTGGGCTAATGTACATAATATTTAACCAATCATGTACATATTATTTAACCAATCATCTTCGCAGCTTTCGCAAAGAGAATCGTGACACGAGAAAATGAACCGTGTGGACTTCACAGTAAAACAGAAATGAACATAACAGCAAATTGATTCGCTGCTTACTGTGATCGTTACCATGCGGATTCATATAGTTACACTGCTTATGAATTGAAAGAAGTGAAGCTGTAAAACAAAAATTAAGACTTCTAATGAGACAGTTTACAATCCATGAAAATAACCACTACTATTACTACATATTAAAAACGTTTATATTCAGGTTATGACGGTTGACCTACAACCCAGTCGGAACAGGAGTACAGTCTTAACATCAATGTTATAAAAATGTGTGTGGGTCTTTGCACATATACAAATGAGAGAGAGAGAGAGAGAGAGAGAGAGAGAGAGAGAGAGAGAGAGAGAGAGAGTTGTTGTTGTAGAGTTTAGCGCCATTTTTCAGCACAAGATAGGCTATACATGGCGGCCAGTATAATTGGTGGAGGAAGAACCCTGGAAAACCCCGGGAAGAACAACGCCCCACGAGAAGCTACTGGCAGGCTTTCTCATCACATACCAACGTTAGCCGAGCCTGGGACTCGAACTCACGCAGACAGAGGTGAGATGGCAGTGATCCGTAACGGTGAGCGCTTTAGACCACTGGGCCACTCGGGGCCCCGAGAGAGAGAGAGAGAGAGAGAGAGAGAGAGAGAGAGAGAGAGAGAGAGAAACTACGTAACAAGTACAAATATTATAGGTGACAAACTAACTACTGGGCTTTGATTGTTAAGTCTTTGTGTCGGAAATGCATCGTGCACGTTGGATTAATTGCTTTTTTATTTATTCAAAACAATATTTACCTTATTCTTTTCTCTAGTTGCTCCGTACGCGAACTATTGGGTTCTGGACACCGATTATGAGAATTACACCCTTGTCTACTCCTGCAAGGATTTCTTGGGCTTGGAAAAATTTGAATTTGCCTGGATTCTATCAAGGACACGTGATTTGGCTGACAAGGACAAGGACAAACTGTTTGATGTTCTGGAGAAATTTGGAATAAAATCTTCTAATTTTATGATGACTGACCAGACAAATTGCCCAAATTGATTTCTTGATATTTTTTACTTGTCTTTCTTGGCCTTTACTCTTGGTTAAATAAAGTTTATGATTCATAACGTGCGAGCTTTGGGTCATTTTTCCCCAGACAACAATGTAATTATGTAATGTATCTATTATAAAAGGAAAGATTCTTCAAATTATGATTGAAAAATATGTTGTTTCGCACGTACTTTGGAGAAGAAAAAAATTTAAACACTCCGGCCTACAATATTTCGAATTATATTTCAATTCCCGCTTCTATGTGCATTGAATTGAAATACTATTATTACGGGAGATTATGGGCTGGTGTGGTAGGAAAATAAAAACGTGTAAATATTGACAATGAGTCAATGCAGCGATGGCGTACATTGGAGCTATCCGTGGCTGTAAGTATGAAAGTGTCCTATCTTTTAAACACTTTGATTGTATTTAACATGACTTTTATTTAGAGGTACCTAAATCTGTGCCTATTTGAGGATACATAAACGTTTTAACTTGTTAATATACATGTTTTAATGTACGCTGAACAAGCTGATCTGAAAATTCGAATACAAACGCATAAATTGTGTGTAAGTTTTGAGGTCAGAGTCCAAAAAAGGACGAAGTTAGATTTATTAAAACAAAATTAAGATCATGGTCAAGGTTCATAAATGAGAGAAATTAATAATCGTTGCATCTTTACTTTGGATGTCAAGAGTCTTCCAAAGTAGGCCAAATGTTTTTACAGCCCATATTCTATTTAAAATTTACATTTAAGTGACTGAACTACTTTATGGTTCATAAACAAAAGGCATAGGAAGTATAGTCACTCTTGCTGGGCATATACTTGATGCATAAGTATTCCGTTTAGAAGCATTTCATTCAAATTATTGTTTGCGTGCTTAGCGTAGGTGACCTCAAACACAAAACACCTTAGGATATTCTGTCCGTCTCTATTTTCGGTGGGTTTTTTGTCCCTATCTTCAAAAAGACGTAACTGCTTTCTCGTACATTATTATATCCGCGTCTACAGAGGTAGATATATATATATAGTAACACTTGTGTCCGTCCATCCGTCCTTTTGTTTGACAGTATTTGCAAATGCTATGTTCTTCTCATGAAGAATCTCACTAACGAATCAGTCTTTGCCAAGTGTTTTGTATGTAGTTATGTTAATCATGACTCATGAGTGATTTCTAGCCATTCACAGAATATATGGGAGAAATGACTGGGGATACAACGACGAAATGAAGAAAATATATATATATATATATATATATATATATATATATATATATATATATATATATATATATATATATATATATATACTATGTACACTAACGCCGGTCTCGTCACTATATGAAAATAATTAATAGACCAAAACCGGAGAACCATCACAAACTATTATACCTTACACTTTGATCTTTTTTGGTACGCAAATAAGCAAAGTAGATAAAAAAAATGTAATGCAAACTAAAATATATATAATGGTCATTCCAAACACAAACACGATATTGCATGATTTAAACAATATAGTATACACATATAACAGACACAATACAATACATTGATCCTTGGTCAAGATCACTAAAATTTAGGGGTAATTATATAGAAACCGATCATATAACACCAGATAAAGGGCATAAGCTCTACTTCAGCGGAAGAGGGGACAAACACAGTCATGGCGTTGGATTTCTTGTCCACAAGAGCATTGTGAATAGCATTATGGGTTGCTGACCAGTCTCAAGCAGGCTCATTACCACCCGTCTGAGGGCAGCTCCCTTCAACATCACAATCATACAGGCCTATGCACCCACATCTGACTATGATGACAACGAAATGGAGAATTTTTATAACCAACTATAAGATGTCATTGACAACTCACCCAAGAAGGACATTCTGTTTGTACAAGGAGACTGGAATGCAAAGGTGGGGATTGATTCACAGACAAACTGGCAAAGCACCTCTGGACCCTTCTGCAATGCAGAAACAAATGAAAGAGGACTCGGGCTCTTGGAGTTTGCTGCCTACAACAATCTTGTGCTAGCCAATACATTCGGCCCTCACAAAGCATCTAGAAGATGAACCTGGCACAGTCCAGATGGACAACATCACAACCAGACTGACTACATCTTGGCAAAAGAAAAGATTCAGCACAGGACTGAATATCGCCAGAACACGAAGTTTTCCAGGAGCAGATATTGGAAGTGACCATGATTTATTAATGACAACGTTTCGCCTCCACCTGAAAATGATCAAAAAGCCTAACCAACCAAGGATCAGATTTGACCTTGAAAAATTTAAAGATCCAAAATTCACAAAAGCCTTCCAAGCAATGATAGGTGGTAAATTTGCACCTTTGATAACACTGGACAGCAAAGACACCGACCTAGAGTCCTTAACATCCACAATTCAACACAGCTGTGACTAGCACAGATAACGAGATCATTGGCAAATATCGTCGAACAAAGAAACCTTGGATCACAGCAGATGCCCTTGAACTATGCGACAAAAGAAGAGAACTGAAAAAGGGAAAAAGAATAATGAAGGAGCTAGAAAATACAGAGAGATAAACAATATGATCAGGAAAGCATGAAAAACGCAAAGGAATCCTGGATAGAATGACAATGCTGCAAAAATCGAAGACAATCTGAGTACAAATAACAGCAAAATGGCATACCAACTTGTGAAAGATCTCACAACCCATAAACAAGGGAATACTACCACCGTCCAAGACAAATCAAGAAAATGCCTCACAGAAGATCAAGAGATCCTCAAGCGATGGACAGAATACTGCTAAGAATTGTACAATCATAAGACCCAAGGAGATCCAGCAGTACTAAATTGCCCTCAGACAGAAGAAATTGATGACAACCCCATCCTTCGTGAAGAAGTAGAAATTGCAGTTAGGTCATTAAAGAAAAGAAAGTCAGCCGGCATTGACAACATAGCAGCAGAGCTCATACAAGCAGGAAGAGAAGAGATAGTCACAGTCCTAACAACAATCTGCAACATTATATGGCAGACAGGAAAATGGCCAACAACATGGACTCAATCCTTGGTCATCGTGCTCCCCAAGAAAAGAAACGTATAGCTATGCCAAAACTACAGAACCATCCGTTTCATCAGTCACCCGAGCAAAGTCATGTTGAAGATAATTCTCAACAGATTTAAGCCTCAAGCAGACCAAATTATTGCTGAAGAGCAGGCAGACTTCAATCTCATGCTCCTTTGCGAGAAATACCTTCAGCACCAGCAGAATCTATACCATGTCTTTATAGATTTCAAAAAGGCCTTTGGTAGGGTATGGCATGCAGCCTTATGGGCAACTATGAGGAAGTACAACATCAGCTCAAACCTGGTGCAGGTTGTTGAGCACCGCTATGACAAAGCCACCGGTGCTGTCCTCGTCAATGGCAGCAGAGGAGATTGGTTTCAAACAACAGTTGGAGTCAGACATGGATATATACTGTCACCTACACTCTTCAACATTTTCCTGGAAAGGTTCATGGAGGATGCTTTGCATGACCACAAGGGCACTGTCAGCACCTGAGGAAGAACAATCACAAACCTTCGCTTCGCAGATGATATTGATGGTTTAACAGGAAATGAAACAGAACTGGCTGACTTGGTTGAACGCCTGTACACAACCTCCACAGCATACGGTATAGAGATTAGCACCGAAAAAACAAACTGATGACAAACAACACCAATGGCATCAGTGCAGAAATAAAGGTCAGTGGACACAAGCTGGAAAGAGTCATCTGGACTGGCAAAAACAATCTTGCAAGGCACAGTGCGAGGGTGGAGAAGAAGAGACAGACAGAAAAAGAGGTGGGAAGACAACATTAAGGAGTGAACAGGCATGGGATTTGAAGATTCCCAAAGGGCAGTAGAGAACAGGGAAAAGATGGAGAGAATTGGTTGCAAAGTCAACTGTGGTGCCCCAACGACCTCTTGGGTTAAGGGATTGATGATGATGATGATGATGATGATGATGATGATGATGATATAGAAACCAGTCGAACACTTAGTGTCTGAGCAAGGAAGTATATATGTCATAAAGAAATATACCGGGAAGGAAAACAAAGGGACCAGTTCCAGGGTCGTAAAATAATAAAATGCAAATTGCAAAGAGCAGCCCCTGAACAAGAATAATAAATTCTTTGCTTCTTCAAAATTCTTTTTGATTTGTTACAGAAAAACTAACACCCACACTATGGGGGATACAGAAACTCATTAAATCCTTTAAAGTGCCAACAAATGAAACAGTTTACAGCTCACCGTTTGTAAAATAACTCTGATAAACGGTCCAGCTATTGTGGAACGTAATCAGTGGATTATAGATAGATATGACTAAAATACACAAGGAAAAAATGGAACGCAATGGAAGTAAAATAAGCAATGGAAATTATTTTTTAAAAATGTTTTCATTGAAAAAATCAAAAGAAGTTTTTAATCATCAGATGCATACAGATCTGTTTAAACTGCACAACAGAAAATATAAGTAATTTTCAAAACTGACGATAATTGTTTGAAACGTGTCCATTTGAGAAAGTATGCAATCGTCATAAGCAAATGGAAACTGTCATCTTCATTGCCGAATTTTTGGATAGTATTAAGCTTTAACGCAATGGAAATAAAGTACGCAGTGGAAATTATTTATTTTATTTTAAAATAATTTGTTTGATTACAGAAGGTTAACAGAAGGATTCCATCATCAGGTGCAAATTCTAAGCGTTTTGCTTAATACAGAACATCATCATTAATGAAGTTTCATAATTAACTTACTTAAATAGCATGCTTCTTTCAACATTCAGTTTAACTGTAAATGTTTTTTGGTTTTTTTTTTTCTTTGTTTTTTTTTTTTTTGTTTTTTTTTTATATATGTTTGCGTTCACCCCCGGCCCTAGGGCAAGGCGAACGAGGCGAACTTTGGCCCTGCGCTTCTCCGCAAATTTAGTTTTTTGCTTGGGGTCCCACGCTCATCGATTGCTGCCTTGGGCCCGCATGCTGCCTCGAGCCCCGCACATCCTAAGGCCGGGCCTGTTTGTGTTGGTATTGTTGTTAATTTGCCAAGGAATTGTGTGTTCACTATTTTATTATTCCTAAATTACCTTCTTCATGTTTTTTAAACTTTCAATTGCAACTATCTGCACAAGTTATTCACATACCCATTGATATGATTGTATCTAACGTGCCTAAGAATTATTCGTTAATTACTGTATCGCGCATTTATTTAGGGCGTGAAATATAATTTCATTCACTTCGTTCTGTTTTGCAATGAGTGAATGTCGACCAGCAGCAATACCTACCGGAAATGCTTCTAGTGCAACCTCGATACACGTAGAACTCAAAAAGAAAGGGCAGATAATGAGGTTACCGAAAGAGGCTATATATGACACATGTTAGCTGGTGAGTTGGTCTTGTATTTTCATGGCTCGCTGTGAAACAGTATGGCCATCATCCAACGATGCACATGTTGACAAATTGACTCACCTCAACCATAGGAAAGGCGTGGGATGCGGAAGAGGTTCGGGGGTGTGTGTGTGTGTGTGTGTGTGTGTGTGTGTGTGTATATATATATATATATATATATATATATATATATATATATATAAGCAACTTTCTCACAATTCTCCCTATTTTTACAGTTTGTATTGCTACACATGTGAGCCGTAACGGGTGCATGGGTGCTAATTTTTATGGTCAATTTAAACTTGTCGCTTGTTTTCGCACTACACCTGTTTACCACATTTAATAACCATTTGAACCATGGTATATGATCTTAAGATTCGGACTGATCGTACAGTGATGTCGCTTATCATAACTTTAATTGCACTCTCTATTAAATTCGTTATTTCCATACAACAACAAAAAAACAACACAATTTTTAGCGACGATTTATTTCCGTCAGAGGAACAGCTCTATGCACACGGTGGAAAGTATGATGTAAACGCCAACCAGAAATATGAAATACCGTTTCTTAATATCAGCATTTTCAACTGACTTTTCTGTATTTTTTATCAACGAAAGCTGACCCTTCCAATAAGATCAGTTTCCAGCACTTTGATGCTGGCGGTAGTGATCCATGCGTGTTTCAATTGAAGACGCTCTCAAAGTAAATGATGCGTGTAAGGAAGAACGCTCTAGATGTACAACTCAAAATGATACCGGAATTTCTTGTGTAAGTTAGACATTTTTTTATCATCTACCAGATGTTTTCATTTTACTGTGCTTCTGCTATTTCTTATACTCGCAGAATTTAGAAGTTTTGTGCTACAAAGGCAGGGTGCTTTGAAAGAAGATGAAACAACATGGAGCATTATAATACAATAATATATTCAGCAAATATCGTTAAAACAGTGAAATTCCATATTTTTTCACGTTAAATTGACAAGATGTCAGTTAACAAATTGTTTCCTTCATTTCACATGGTCCTAAGAGTGAGACTCATCGCATAGTGATGATGTTTCTATATTTTAACTAACGAAAAGCAGACCCTGATAATAAGATCAGTTTTAAGTACTTGGATGCTGGCGGAAGCGGTCTGTGCCTATTTTCAAAAGAACACGAGCATTATAGTACTTCATGTCGTTTTTTCTTCTTTCACAGTACCCCTGCCTTGGTAACACAAAACTTCTAAATTCTGTTTGCGTAAGACATAACAAGCTTTGTAGAATGATAACATCTGGTAGATGCTTTAAAAGAAACATATGAAAATGCCTGATTTATACAACAAATTCCCCAATCGTTTTGAGTTGTACATCCAAGACATCCTTCTTTACACGCATCATTTACCTATCGTGATAATATATTCAGAAAATATTAACCATATTAAACAGCGAAATTTCAGTATTTTTCACCTTGAATCGAGACAAGGAGGAATATCAATTAACACGGAAACAGTGAACTAATAGTACCATTAAGATATGAATGTGCTGTTTAACGTTCAGCAAGTGCGTGAATAGCATGGTCTACAGTGTAGACCACTGCAAACAATGGACAATGCGGTCAAAGGCTTTCTAATTTAGTGTCCTTTACTAAAGAAAGAAAAGTACCAGATTGCTGGGTTATGATTTCCGTGTATGAATTCACCAATCTTAAATAGAGAGCAAGTGTATCGGCCCAAATGGTGTCAGGAGTGGGATTGAATCAGATGGCAACTTGGGACATTTGATTGGAACTTTAAACACGCTACAATTGTTCGGACAAACACCAGTGAAGTGACCTATGTCACTGCCCTCTTGGGGACAACTATGAACGTTATCAACAGTCCATATTTCCAGCAAGCAAAGACATTGACCCCTGACGAAGTGAGGTATTTTAAGTATCTGGTCGCCCATTGTTGACGTATTTAATGATAAAGATGAGACGATACTGGCCCAAGCACTTCTGTTATGATTTACCGGTATCACATAAAGGTCGGTGTCATCATAATGTCACGTGATATAAATCGTTCCTTTCTTTGTGACATAACACTTAGCAACGCCACATAACAACGTCAAAGCGTGATAGTGTGTCTTGAAGGTTATGTAATGCTACAGTCGCATACTCTGTTTATATGACATCAAGTTTATGACCTCGTTGAATCATACAACCTTTCTCTAGCCGCAAACAAGTCGTGGCATATATTATTTACTCGTTACATGCATCTCGCATTAAACGAACACTCGTTTAAGATTCTCAGTGCATATACACAGTGATGTCTTGCAACTTTTCAATCATAAAGACTTCGGAAATGTAAATATCAAGAGATTTGCTTGTCATATTATAATTAATAAATATATGATAATTATTAACTGACACTACAACTTACTCCTCCAAATCAATAACTCTGTTCAGATGAGAGGTAAGTTTGTAAAATATTTTGAAAATTGCTACCGATTCGAATTGATCCTATCGATTGAATCTGCTGTGCAATGGCAACACTCCACCTTCCACAGCAGCCTCACTCTACTCCTACACTACAGCGACAGAGGAACTAGCTAAGCAATATCGTTACGAAATGGTTTGTGAGTCGCATCTTAATGCAGGAACGCACTATGAACCGCTACTGCAAACTTTAGTTAAAATCGCTACATAATCATTATGTTCCAATGTAGAGGTCGTTTAGCAGCTAGGATCAATGCATACGAGCTCTTCACAGTTTTATTTTTTACTTACGTACCGATATTTATTTTACAAAGGCATGGATCACTTTCTGTAATTAAAACTAGAGATTTGAGAATCCAAAAGGGTCATAAAAGTCTACTTATATTTATCCCGGAATTAGTAAAGTAAAGTGGAACGCTTGACTAAATATATGAATGTGTAATGGAAATTCGCTCCCAGATATTTGTGTTCTTTTCCAGAGGATTGGGGTGGGGTGGCAACTGCTTTTCGCTTCTGTTGCAATTGCCTGATAACGATTCAGAGTGATTTCACTGCAATTGATTTTGATTGAGCTTAATATTTCCATCCTTCGCGCTAAGACCATATACATCTTTATCCCAGTTGATTTCTCGTGTTTATTCAACCAGCATGAGGCCATTCCATGACTCTTTACCTCTATAATTTATAATTTTACTGATACTGTTCCGGTAAATGAAAACGCTGGGTTCATACAAATGTTAACTGATGTGGCCTTGCACGATATTTGAAAATATTTATACCGACACAGTTATTGAAGTACTGTTTTGCAGCAGGTGCAAATATCGGTATTGATAGACTGAAGTAGTTTCCAAGTGTCTACCCTCGGCTTTTCAAATAGATATGACCACTACGATCAGAACAGGTTTAAAACAGAACACGCTAATTTCGCTGCATCCTTTGCTAAAGAAAATACTCGGGATCTACACTTGTAAGCACGTTACCGTGGCCAGTATATGTGTGTGTGTGTGTGTGTGTGTGTGTGTGTGTGTGTTGTTCATATAAAACTCTAATCAGAGTGCAAGTCACGTGGGTCACGTATGCACATTTACTCATTTTAAATTAAATATAAACTGTTCTTTGAAAATGAAACACTATTTCTTTTTTTTACAAAGTCTATTCAGTCCTGATTATTAATGCCCTACACTTTAACTGTCACCAAGAAACCTCCAAAAGAAAATTATCTATCGCTATGGACTTTTACAATGGTTGCCATTGAAGTAAGGCCAAGCTGTATTCACTGTAACCCAAATACATCCACCAATTATACACCAAAATAAACTGAATTAAAAGTTCTTTTAACAATACCTAAGATATACAATGTCTTTTTTTAAATAGCCAGTATAACTAGTGAGGAAAATCTGTGAAATTCTTTTTCTTTAAAAATCTAACCCATTGCAAAATACTAAACTGTAGATTGCCACCTAACTTACAAGCAATCACGATAAAAAGAAAATAACTTGCGTGGAGGAGTTTGTAAACATAAAATGACAGCTTTCCAATCATAGGGACAACACAGTAACGGTAATGCGAGAAACGTTTCGGTCAATAGCAAATGCGGGAAAAGTTCTTAGAATAGCTCCAGACTCCATCTATAGTTGTTGCAACAAGATCATAATTTTCAACAGTACACAATGCACGTTATTCATTTTGCTTTGTGCAGATCAAGCCTAGTTCTGTGAAAATGTCAGCGGCTTTTTTTACTGAAATTGTCATGGGCCAAAATGTATAGTAATATTGAAATAGATCACGTATTCACATCATCTATGAGTATACATGCATTATACCATAACTCGCATGCTCAAGGATTCCCGCTCTGTATGGGTGATTTTCCGCTGCACTGATCGGAATAAAGCAGCAGAAGCAACACGCTTGCGTTAGATTCTATCTATTCTCATTTGAGATCCAAAATAAGATAACCCACAAACAAGGAGTACATGGTGTCAGAAAGTTAGTCTTTTTAATAATTGCGAAAGTGGTTTTTTGTGGCATCCCACCGCAATTCCTGTACTGGGAAGTTTCAAATCTCCGCGAGCAATGCTAAAAATTACAGCTACAAGTGGAATTGATATTCAGTAGACCTCTGAAGGCTTAGCAAGAGCTGGAGAAAGTGTCGTATCTTTTGTTGTGGGTAGACAAGAAGGAACGCGAAGTCAACAAGACATGGAGTGGAATTTCCGAGGAAGATTGTAAGGAACTGATGACCTATTTAACAGGTTTAAGGCCCATTGAACCCAAATAGATTCCGATATTCGCAGGCCATTTCGGAGGTTGAGAGAGGCCGTGCCACATCGAGAGTTTGTGGCCCTTAGGCCCTGATAATAGTAAAATTTGGAAATGAATCGGATGCCAAAACAAGCCCATCTAATTTGCTATGTAACTAAGTATACAGCGAGAGTATTTAAGAGACATAAAATTAACTAGTAAGGGTTGAGGCCCTGGCCATATGGCCTCCCTGCCGCCACCCACCCCCACCCTCACCATCTTGACTAGGCCTGCTGAAGAACACCAAGGAAATTGCTTTTCAAAATATTGTATTGCTATGGTAAAACTAATTCATTTCCCAGCAATTCGACCAAACGAATTGTTCTAATTAAGTACTGCAAACGATAATTCAGCTGGCTTTGATGTTCTCGACAGGGGATAAAGAGAGAACATAACTTTTTCCACTGACAATATTTCTAAGGGAGTATCTCTAACAATAATACCTGTCTGTAAATTTACAGGAAAAGGATGTAAAATATTCGAGTTGAAAAATACATGGCATAGATGAAGGGTGTCAAAAATCAAGGGTTTGACTAATAAGCTGAGCATTATTTTCCAATAAGGCGATCACTCAATGAGATCTTCATGAATTCAATAAAAGAATTAACATCAACCATGTCTTTAACACCATCTGGAAAAGAGTATATAAGGGTATCTCTTTTTATTGTTTCGGTTTTACCGCACTATATAAAGTTTTAAGATATTTTGTTCAACTCATTTTCTATATTTTTAATGGATGATTATGCAGTGCTGAGAATAATTGAAACCCGGAACGAGGAGGAAACTGCTTTTAACTTCTTTACATTATTTGCATCCCACAAATCATCTAAGCTCCAAAAAAGCTGTATTTCTAAAAGTCAAAAGGAAAAGTAGACCGAATGAGTTTGATGTCTGGGTATAATTTGTTCTTTACTATCCAAATGATTTTGATTTTGATACATTACAATGTAAACCAGAGACTGACGCAAACTCGTTAAGAGTTTTGACGGAAGACCTAAAAGACTGTGGAGAGTCAGCCAATAGTAAAAGAGTATCATCAACATACTGACCCAGTTTAAATTCTTTTGTCATTGCTAAAAAATGTCGGTAATATATTAGTTATTGAACCGAATGCAGAGAAGTTATATTTTTAAAATAATAAAAGTATGGAGCTAATGGGTGTCCCTGACGATACGCTCTCTCTAAATGAAAGAACCATTACTGATGACACTTCTTTTGGACATGTTCAAAATTCTCTTAACCACTGAGAAAAAGAATTGCCAAGATCAAAAGAATTTAGAGCATTTTCCAAATGCTTTTGAAACTCAGTTAAATAATACAACGCCAGACTGATGATAAAAAAAATCTTTTTTTTCTTTTTTGTTTGTATCAAAAATCCTCACCTGTCATAAACCCATTCTGATTATCATCAGTTTCGGTTCTGATGTATTCACGATTGAATTTTAAAGTTCTTTTGGTAAGAGTGGATTTCTAAAGGATCCCTACATCTTGGATAAAAAAAAACAAATCTCTATCCGAATTTCAGTCTCAGAGAACTATCACATGTATTCCCAACTAAGATAAAGACAGAAGATTTATCTCAATAAATTGGAAACCAATTTCATTGCTTAACGTGAAGTATTAAATAGCATCAGGTCAATAGCAAATAGTTTAAAGAAGTTAATCCTTCCTTCTATTATAGGAGATAATCAGAAAGGTTTTCTCAAAGGGAGATTTATTTATGCAACCACTAGAACGTTTCTATACTCTCTTTGAAACATATTAGTCGAGACTTCTTTTATTAATTGAAATTTGTAAAAAAAAAAAAGAAAGAAAAAAAACCCACAGTATTAGGTTCCTTTGAACGGGCCTTTTGGTTTTGTTTAAACTAAACCACACTGAGAAAAAGTCAGCTTTTCCTTACATGATTTTCCTCCGCAATTCTAAGTTTGTTTTTATCATGATTGAAAAAATATTTGCTTCTACATTACTATTAGTTCTGCGTTGATAAAATTTTCATAAAATTTTTAATAGATTATGTATAATAAATTTTCAGTTGCTTATTGTTAATTATTAATCTCTGTATCTTTTCTTGTATTAAATGGTTTGTTTATATTACAATTTCAACTTAACGTCTTTGGGCATGTTGTTTTTCTTGTTTTTGTCTTTGCATGGTAATATTCAGTTGTTTCTACTCTATCATTTTAAGAATTTCAAGGAAGAGCTGGTCATCACGTGTTGGCTTTACTTGTAGTGAATCCGATGATACTCTTCAACTGTATTTAAAATACATTTTCATTTATGATAGTGTATTCCTTTTCAACTTCAATATTTTGCATTGAATTTCCTAAAAACCTGGACCTCTGGGTTGTGTACATAATGACAAGGTTAAAGTTATAGCAGAGCTGGCCGTTTAGTCACCTGGAACATGAATTGAATCTCTGAAATATGAAAATATCCCCACATAAATGATGAAATGGTTAGAGCGTCCGCCTCGGATGCGGGAGGTCGCGGGTTCGAAACCGCCGGCGAGTCACACCAAAGATTTGTAAAAGTGGTACTAGCAGCTGCCTCGCTTGGCGCTCAGCATTAAGAAGTTAGTGCTAGGACTGGTCGGCCTGGTGGCATGATAATGTAACTGGGTGGGACATGACGCTACATATCTGCAGCATGATGCCCCAGTGCTAGACATCACTATAAACTATCACACTGCAGACATCGTAGCGATATGACTGAAAAATTGTTAAAGCTAAGTTAAAAATCCAAAACACACACACACACACACACACACACACACACACATAAATGATGAAATAAGTAAATCTGCATTGTTTCATAGGCTTCGGCTGTCACCAGATACATAATTTAGCACCTGCATTGGTTATTTTCCATGAACCTAGGAAACCGAGTTCATTCTTCATATCCTGGATTACTATTCAGGCCATGGGCTTACTACTTTACATACTATTATATGTATCATGTTCTTGAACATCACTCTAACTACCACACTGAACATCACTCCAACTAATTGAACCTCACTCCAACTACTACACTGAACATCACTCCAACTACCACATTGAACATCACTCCAACTACTACACTGAACATCACTCAAACTACCACAATGAACATCACTCCAACTACCACAATGAACATCACTCCAACTGCCGCACTGAATATCACTCAAACTACCACAATGAACATTACTCCAACCATCAAAAATGATAACAGATGAATTACCAGAACTAACAAAACATTGTCAGGATTATCGTTATTATGAATATATACATTGACCAAAATTATTCTATTTCCATTAATCAATATATCCAACACAATATATCTAACTAGCGTAGTGTTTGGTGCATCTCTCTCTCTCTCTCTCTCTCTCTCTCTCTCTCTCTCTCTCTCTCTCTCTCTCTCTCTCTCTCACAGCGTGATAGTAGGATACATAACTTCTGCACAAAACTTTGAAAAAAATACATTGATAAAGTTTTGGCGTTTTAAAAAACAATGGAATATAAGTTGAAACTGAACCAGAAAGCTCAACTTCATAAACCTCAAAATTTGGCTTCACAATGGACAAACACAAAAACTGGCCTACAAAAAACCCACAACAATATAAACAAAAACGTTTCTATGTAATATTTCGCACCGCGTGTCTTCAAGCTAGGCAAAATCCCAATTTTAGGGAAAAGTGCTTAAGCCAAGTGAGTGTATGACTGGAAGTTTTTTAACAAATGCTTAAGAACCCAATATGACTAATCTGATAGTGGTTGATCTGAGGTTCAAGCAGTCTTAACCTTATAACTATCGAACCAATGCAATAAAATATTCATTAATGCCACTCATATTATCGCTGAGTAATGCAAAGGCAATGAAATACTCATTAATGCCACTCATATTATCGTTGAGTAATGCAAAGGCAATCTAATACTCATTAATGCCATTCATACTATCGCTGACTATTGCAAAGGCAATCAAATGCTCATTAATGCCACTCATATTATCGCTGAGCAATGTCAATGCAATCAAATACTCATTAATGCCATTCATATTATCGCCGGGTAATGCAAAGGCAATCAAATTCTCATTAATGCCACTCATATTATCGCTGAGTAATGCAAAGGCAATCAAATAGCTAATTAATACTGTACATATTACCCTCGAGTAAAACTAAGGCATTAAATACTCATTAATACTACTGACATTAACGCTTCTCATATTATCACTGAGTAATACCATGGTAATCAATAACTCGTTAATACTACTCAAATTATCCCTGAGTAATACCAAAGCAACCAAATACTCATTAGCACTGCACACAATATCCCTATGTAATGCCAAGGCAATCAAATACAGCCTGTTTATAGATATAACTCGAGGAACGCACCCAAAAAAAATATATTTGCCGAGAAAGCTCAGTTTACCTACCTCTGGTCCCTCTGACCTATGATAATTACCGAGGCATGGCACTTCTACGATAAACAACGTGTGACATAGTGACACACCAGGGGAAATAGCATATACCGAGATAAATTCAAAGTAACTGATGAATTATGTCCCTTATTACACCGTCGAGGGTCTACCGGAAGCAAATTAACGTTTCACGGTACTACTGGGCGCATTGTTTGATATTATAATATGCCGATAAATGCACTTATTATTTATAAAACAACACTGAAATATATTTCCGCATAAAAGATACCTGACTATTATCTACCAGAATCCAAATTTGAATTCCAACTCTCACGTCTACATACATAGTGTACATAGGTTAATGTTTATTTCATTTGGATTGTGCGCTGGCTTTTGTCCATGATCATATGTTCTCTCTCTCTCTCTCTCTCTCTCTCTCTCTCTCTCTCTCTCTCTGTATATATATGTATGTATGTATGTGTATATATATATATATATATATATATATATATATATATAAACATGTTTACTAGGTACGACTTCTAGATACAGACTTGGTTTAGACTTTAGAAATTTCTATAAACAAATTTTATTTACAGTTTGACGTAAATTTCCATTAAGATGACCACACCATTGTCCTCAACTTGTGTTGCAGGTTTAATATTAAGGCTGGCTATATTAGAATTACCTATTCCTAACTTAACGTCAGTCTTTAGAGCAATTACTTTTAGTTGTATTCAGATATAATTTGCGAGGACACATTTATTTAAATTATTCATTAGAATTACGAAGTGCTCATTCATACCTTTCGGACTAAATAAATATTTAGAGATTATTGTGAATTTATTAAAGGCCATTTTGGATTATACCATTGCGAAGCTATTCGCACATTAGCTAATTCAAGGCTACTGGCACATCAGCACAGTCAAGATTGGATTTCATTCGGAACACAACTCGAATTCATTCGGAATACTCTATAATTTTGGACTTGTCACAGAACTTTAAGGCTATTTTGGGTTTAGTTCACATTACTTTAAGTTCTTTTTAAATTTTCACTTTGTATTATAGGGGAAAAAAATTATTTGTTGAATTTTTCAAAACTTGTGGGACCGCTCTGGTGGTCTAGTGGTTAAAGCGTCCGCCTTGGATGTGGGAGGTGGCGGGTTCGATCCCCGGCCGAGTGATACCAAAGATTTATAAAAATGATACTAACAGCTGCCTCGCTAGGTGCTCAGCATTAAGAGGCTTGTGTTAAGACTGGTCGGCCTGGTGGCAGGATAATGTTACTGGGTGAGACATGATGCTACATGTCTGCATGATGCCCCAGTGCTAGACATCACTATAAACTATCACACTGCAGACATCGTGGCGATATGACTGAAAAATTATTAAAATTATTACGTTCAAAACCCAAAACACACACACACACACACACACACACACACACACACACACACAACTTGTTGGTTTCCGTTCTTTTCTGTTACCTAGTAACATTAAATGTCCCCGGACATACTCAAACATTTTTCTTTTTTCCATCAGATTTGCATTACATGATTAAAAGTAGTTATACTCGCACAAAAAGAACACAAGAATTATGAAGTGTAAAGAAGAAATAATTTAATTACTTGAAATAGAAGTATTCAACGCTGTTACTTCCCTTTAGCTACGATTTCCCACCTATAGATTACGCCAGCCGGAAATGACGTACATTTATCCCCACAAGACGAAGTACACTCTTCTTGTCGTCGGAAAATAAAACACTATAAGGTATGGATTGGGAACATTTAGATGAAACTACTGAAAACTAATTTACTGTTCAGCCTTATATCGATATTCGTGCACGACGCTCTAGACTGTGTAGCTCTGAAAACTATTCCATTGTTTCAATTTATTTTGGAAAATTTCCGTTAATACATGTAAAAAGGAATCAATGTAGGCTTCCCTATGTCGGCCGACTTCATGAAAAAAAAAAAAAGAAATCAGCACAATTAAAAGAATCCAAAGGAACCAGACTTGGCTTCCTTATGTCGGCCGACATCATAGGAAAAAATCGGCACACTTAAAAGATACCAAAGTCAGTTTCGGGGGTTGGTTTGCTTTGTAATAAATTAACCTTTGGATCTGATATCCTGTCGGTAAGTTTACACAAGGAGTTTATTGATCGCTGCCAGTTGTGATTATTCATCACCCGGGCTTCTATTTTGTTGCCATATGTAATCATAATTGATGTTTGCAGGGCAAATAGTATTCACAACACTAACTTGCTTTAATAATACTTTTGTAACCCATTCTAGCGAAAAGATTATCATTTGCACTCATAGTGAATGTATTTTAAAATAATGATTTTATTTGTGAGATACCGTCCAATAGTTAACCTGGATACAATACTGTCTTGGTCAGTTTGCACCTTGTAACTTATCATGCGTGAATGCAATGTGACTTCAAGCAGTCGGGTGATATTTTCGTCTCTTTTGCGATTTTGTTATTTGACATAAGCGATACACACTACAGTAAGGATGCAAACACAAGCCGGCATCTGCTACATATACAGAGTTCGTGGATATATTTTTTTTCTTTAGTAAATTTCGCATGATGAAAAAATAAGAAATAAATGATAATGCAAGGTTAGTTTCTTTCATTTTATTTTCAAATAAGTGTATGTTTATCAAATATTTTGTACCATGCAAAGGGGGGGGGGGCACAAATTCGACACAAAATTATTTCCTTTCTTATTTGTATGGAATAATGGAGCAAATATGATTGACGATATTGACTAGCAATGACAAGGTTTTAATTTACGCGCACACACACTAAGACAACTTGAGAAATAAAAGCAAACAATAAAATTAACTGGTAAGAGCTTCATATTGCAGCAACTAAACACTGACAAAATGTTCAACATTGTTCTCTCACTTTCATGTGTAATCGAATGTGTATTATAAAATTAAACATATTTGTTACAGTAACTCATGTAAACTCCCTTAAAACATGTATACGTATTCTGTTGAATATTATCTGTTGAGTATTATTGTTTAATAAATCAGTATTGATAATTTGACCGGAAGACTTAAATTGAGAATGTCGTTGTGCAGATGCATATATTGTTTAGCATAAAAATGTATATAAATATTTTAATTAGAACGAGCAAGATATGTCAGTTTTTGTTTTCTCTCACATATATGTACGTTACGAAGTATGATTATTTTCTTTGAAAGAATATCAAGATAGTTTGTTTAAATTTAGGTTTTTTTCCTAACACCTATCTTACATAGTATCTACTTGTTGTTTGAAGAAAAAGAACTTGTTGAAACTATTGTTAAGTTGGGCCGAATTGTCTTTCGAGTTGGGCCGAATTGTCTTGGGCCGAATTGTGTTTGGGCCAAATTGACTATAATCCGGCATAAATGATGCAACTTTCCCATCCCTCACCCTATTCGATCACGCAGCTTGAATCCGCTTTTTTCTGGTAAACAGGCTCTTTCGGAAAAAGAAAGAACCCTATTTCCCATCACCACTCTTTTGGATACATCTATTTGCAACACAGTTCACCATATTTGCTGTACAAAAGCACGATCGTAAGATATATCACATAGACATTTACCTGGAGAAATGAAACATTTGAATGGCTAGGTTGAATAGAAGGGATAAATGTACGTCATATCCTTTTTTGGCACACGGAAACTACCGATTGTTTACGGAGATTGCCGAATATTTTTTTCATTTAAAAAAGCGGATTTTAAATTATAATTAAACATTTTTACGGTGTGCATAGATAAAAAATGCGTTTTGTTTATGACTATAATAATATCAAACGTTTGTACAATATAGGTGGCCAGTGACCTTTAAGTTCATAACAACAGAATGTAAAATCGCAATAAAAATAATAGACACTGAATTTTGTCCCAAAATTCTATACAGAGCTACGTAAATTGTACATTTATTTCGTACCATACATACACACGTCAAAGAAATGTCATCAAATGTAATTACTTTATTTTAGACTGATATATGTCCATTTGGTAGATTTTTCCTCAAAATGATGACAGTCATTACATTCTTTGAATTAGAGGATGTAGATAACATTTTCTTAACAAGAGTTTATCTCAGATGATAGCAGAATAGTTATTGTTATTTGGGAGAAAATAAAATGGACGTACATTATTTACCAACACCGACAGATTTTAGGTAAATGTATGGGCAAAGCACACATCTCAAAGTACTAACACCTACCGGATTTTGACTATGTCCCTCACAGAATGGTTTATTGATATTACAATGAACTCTGTATGTAAATCGCAGTCTTTGGAAAGTGCAGACTAGTTCGTTATTGATAAATGTTTGATATACACATTCTGAAGCTATATCTGCGCTATTACCTATGAGTTAATGTGGCTTATATAACCCAATCCTCTTATACATTAAACATTTGCTTGTATGAATTATATAGCCTCATCCACTTATATAGCCTCATCCACTTATACATTGAACATTTACTTGAATGGCTTACATACCCCATCAACTTAAACAATGAACATTTACTGGCTTACATAACCCCATCGACATATACATTGAACATTTACCTATATGGCCCACATAAGGCCATCCACTTGTACATTGAACATTTGCTTGTATGGCCTACATAACCCCATCAACTTAAAGTGAACATTTACTTGTATAGCTTACATAACCCCTCAATTTAAACATTTATATTTGATTGTATCGCTTACATAACCCCATCGACTTAAACATTGAACATTTTCCTATATGGCTTACATAACCCCATCCACTTATGCATTGAATATTTACTTTTATGAATTACATAACCCCATCAACTTAAACATTTAATATTTGATTGTATCGCTTATATAACCCCATCCACTTACACATTGAACAATTACTTGTATGGCTTACAAAACCCCATCAATTAAACATTGAACATTTACTTGTTTAAATCGCATAACCCTACATCCAGTTATACATTGAACATTTACTTGTATGGCTTACATAACCCCATCAACTTAAGCATTGAACATTTACCTATATGGCTTACATAAGGGCATCCACTAATACATCGAACATTTACTTTTATGGCTTAAATAACCGCATCCGCTTATACATCGTATATCTTCGTTAAACTTAATTAAGTCCCAAATATACGCTTAAGCAATTCTGTGATAATGTACACAAAGTAAATAATGTATTTTGGGTTTTTTTCATTTCCAGTTATTTTAATGTGGCAATATCTTTTCTACACAGTTAAATTATAAACGTTTTGGGGGTATTGTTCAATTTTCCACGTTTGATAGTATCCTTTGCATATAGACATATACATAGAAATATTTATAAGGGATTCATAAAGTCACCTTCATGTGGAAGTGTCCAATCAAGCATATTTTACGACATTCAAGTATCATTTCTGGTAAGGATATAGACAATGGATAGGGAAAAAGATGTCGTATTGCAATCGGGTGAGAAGAAAAACCAAAACACCGTACATTTCATCTTATGTTCTTTATACAGCTATGTCTGTATATCGACTTGCAGCACGTGAAAAGAACAATTGCATTTTTCGTTAAGTGCAACGCTGTGGAGGCTGATATCAGTGTTGCATCTGGCAGTGCGTCAATCCTAAGCAATAAATCAAATTCTACCTGCTGTTGTCAAATTTGCACCAGATTATGAAATACACTATCGATATGCAAAAATACTTTTTGTATCTGTTTTAGCGAAAATTATAATGATGATGATGATAACAATAATGATGATGATGAAATAAAGCAGTCACATCCCTACCGCGTTAAATCAATGATAATGGCACTTAATTTGACGCCTTATGTTTGTTTTGTTTTTTAAAACAAATTTTCAAATCTTGTTTGTAGTTTCCCAATGCACGTTTTCTCACGATAAATTATACATTTCAACAACCTGGATGTACTACAGGACTCATACATCTTTGTAGGTGTGAATACTGTATATATTCGTGTAGTGCTTGGGGAATACTCTATATATTCATGTGGTGTTTGGAGAATACTGTATATATTCTTATAGGGTTTGGGGAGTACTGTATATATTCATGTAGGATATGGGAATACTGTATGTATTCGTGTATGTGTTGGGAAATCCTACATATATTCATGTAGGTGTTGGGGAATACTGTATATATTCATGCAGGGATTGAAAAATACTGCATTTATTTTAGTATAGTTTGGGGAATACTGTATATATTCTTGTAGGGTTTGGGGAATACTGTATATATTCATATAGGGTTTAGGAAATACTGTTTATATTCATGTAAGTCTTGTGGAATACTGTATATATTTATGTAGGGTTTTACTGAATACTGTATATATTCGTGTAGGTGTTGGAGAATGCTGCGTATATTCATGCAGGTGTTGGAAAATACTGTATATTTTCATTTAGTGTTGGGGAATACTGCATATGTTACTGTAGGTATTGGGGAATAAGGCATATATCCACGCAGTGGTGACGCAATATCGTCTGTAGCCATGTATAACGTGCGTTTAAATGCGACCAACGTAAAACCAGATCTGCGATTTACGTTATTCGTTTGCGTACAATGAACACCGTAGACCCTTTTTTGTTGGCTCATAATACAACGGCAGAACTACGTATTTGCTGTTCACAATGAACGAGCGTTATCTAAGGTTACGCACGATACACGAAACTGCCATGAAATGGTATTAGTGTAAGACAGGATCACTTGATTTCCATACCTATTAACTTCAGCACTATTGTGCGTGAACGACAAACAGTATTTAAGACTACAGTTTGACTAAAAAAAAAAAATCGAGGGGAATCCTTGAAATTTCAACATTAAAACAGAATGTATACAGAAAATAGAATAAGTGTACAAAGTATGCTAAACTTTTGGACTTCAAACAAAAGTTTGTTTTGTTTGGAGCTTTGTAACATCCAGTGGTGAAGTACTGGATAAAATAAAAAGTGAGGGAACGCTTGTTACTCAGGTGCGGGAGGACAATGTCGAACACCAAAAAAGTAAGATAACACGCAATAAACGTAAGGGAACGCCATTCCCACTGTAGTACACTCCTGGTAATTTCCGAGTTCCTCATAAGTGGGTTATCCTTGCTCTCTCTCTCTCTCTCTCTCTCTCTCTCTCTCTCTCTCTCTCAACCCGTTTGCGTAGTCCAGGGTATCTCTCTCATCCGATTTGGACTTAGCTCATTATCCAGAGAGAGTTATGTTAAAGCATACAAATGCCAGCTGCCAGCTTGAACAACAGGTGAACTAGATCAGCCTTCATCGTTAAAAACTCCCACTGCGCACCCACTGTGTCTTGATATTACAGGAAAGGTTATTAATAGTGTGGGAAAAGAGGAAAATATGGGTGGACCCGTCTTCTGCATGTAATATAGGCCATTCAAACAAATTACGCATCATCAATTGCAACACCTTAGAATTTATCAAACGCAAATCACTTCGGGATGTACTTTGGGTTCAAAATATCTAGTTATTATCTATAAACGCAAGAGTGTGGTTTGAAACAATAAGAGCAACAAAAGTATTAACAACAACAAAAGTTGCAAACAAACTGGTTAATCGGTTTTTTTCTTCCCAAAGTGGTGTATCTACTACTAATGAAATAAAACCACCTTATGTAATACTTATTAATTTAGGTGGGATTTTATAAGACAACACGAAAGTTCGTTACTCATAATGTAATAAATGGTATCAAAGAGAATCAGTCTGTATGCAGTCTCATCTATAAATAATAGTGTAAATATTTTCTGTCCGAAAAGGCAGTCATAACTTCAGTTTTCATGAAGACTGACCAATTAAAACTTACGTCGACATGTACAATATAATCATCCCTATTTAGCAAAGTAACCAAGTTTAGACTGTTGGCGCCAAATATCAAGGACTTTTTCCTGTCCATAAGCTCTCCATCCGTAGATTGTGTTCAAGATATTGCCATGTACACTTGAGATCTTGGTGCAGGTGGAAAACAGAATATAGACACTTGGAAATAAATAAATGACTTTTACATGTAGATTTATTAACTCGCAGGACCTAGAGGTTTATGGTACTCACCGAACCCATACTTTTATGGGTTCGGCGTTTACGTAAGTACAGTTTATTAACAGAGCATTGTAAATGTTTGGACCCACGTCGTTCAATTACTGAATGAAACCTAACATCGAGTAGTAATGTACGCTACTTCACTGCTATGGAAGCGCACATAGGATGGTTCTCACTGAATACTGGACGAAACTAAGTTTGTTGCAGAGCATGGAATGTCATGTAGCCGTAGAAACACAATGGAATATTGATATTAGAAATTAAAATATTGACGCAATGCATCAGTGAAAATTGGGGATACCTCTACGAAAAGATGAGCCAGAAAAAAACTCAGTCAAATGTTAGAGTATCGTTAAGATTGTTTCTGTGCTACTGTCACGGTGGCGGGTAAATTTAAAGCTCTGTGAGTCGGGATTGTTGCCAGCGCATTGTGCTTCATCGGTCTTGGATAATACCTGCAACAAAAGAAAAAGAAGGATATGGGTCCATTTTGGAGTCGCTTGTAGTTTCATACATTCATAGTAAAGGATAAGACAATGATATTAAGAGTGGATAACAAAATTAAACTTTTTATGCGAAAGGTCAGTTGTTGATTAATACATTGTATCAAAGGTCTTCGAACGTCTTAACTTTTGTGCCCATCCTTGATTCGTGTGCTATGTTTTGAGATCGAAACATCATCAACAGGGTCGTTCGAGTTCATTAACAGTAACAGTAAATACTGATTAAGAAATATTCGATGAAATGAGACTTAAATACCTCTTACAATTCAAATCAAGGAAAACAATATAATTAATGCCACATATGCCTTAAGTTTGTGGCCCTAGAGTGAGTGTTAGCTGTTAAAGCCAGGGCCGCTATTCATATGCTGGTTTCTTTAATTTTTGTAGTGGGGAAACTTGCGACATAGATTTTCTGACCATGGCATTTTACAAATTTGGTTACTACAACTTGCATTGTTTATATTATGATAGAAAAATAAATCCAATCGAAAACCGTGCAGTACAATGAATTATTTAAATATAAGAGAAAACAAATATTTATCGTGAAATGGCTTTTAAAAAAAAAAAGTCTTTTAAAAAGGCATCTTACCTTTAAATATGATACTCTTATCCAAATAGCTTCAGAGACGAAAACTGAAAATGTATTATATTTTGTGTGGTGTATTTGGTCGTAATTTTTGTGTCTTATTGCAGTCAAATGCTTTTGAAATCAATTAATACATTACAGATGCTAATAATAATAATAATAATACTGAGCCACAATAAATTATCGATTTCTACATCTTGTCACATTCAAATCTAAAGTCACATGACCTTTATTATGACATGTTCGGAAAGAAACTGTTGCTCGCAAAGGATTCAAAGAATTCATAAACATTTTTCAACGATGAATAAATAAAGCAGAAATAATTTAACACTTTCTGTGGTAATTTTAATAAATTTTGGTAATATTATAATTGAAGCTTTAAAATTCACGTTGACTACATGAACCATGGCAGGATACACTCTCTCTCTCTCTCTCTCTCTCTCTCTCTCTCTCTCTCTCTCTCTCTCTCTCTCTCTCTATTACTAAAACATTTATTTTTCATTTTCCCTTGCAATTTAAATCGTTGGATGTCTTCAGATTTTCCTTATTTAATTCGATAGTTTCATAATAATGAAAGCTAGATCTACTGATTCTAAGCACAAGTTTGGGGTAGAAAGAGGTAAAATCTTTGTTGGTATCGGGTGGCGTTCAGATTGATGATGTCGTCAGGCATATCAGCTGGTGAAAGATCTCACAACCATGAAACAAGGGAAAACTACCAACATCCAAGACAAATCAGGAAAATGCATCAGAGAAGAACAAGAGATCCTCAATCGATGGACAGAATACTGCTCAGACTTGTACAATCATAAGTCCCAAGGAGATCCGGCAGTAATAAACTCATCTGTCAAAAGAAATCGATGACAACCCCATTCTTCGCGAAGAAGTAGAGACGGCAGTTAGGTCACTGAAGAAAGGAAGGTCAGCTAGAGTTGACAACATACCAGCAGAGCTCATGCGAGCAGGAGGAGAAAAGATGGTCACAGTTTTAACAACAATCCGCAACAAGATATGGCAGACAGGAGAATGGCCTACCACATGGACACAGTCCTTGGTCATCGTGCCCCCAAGAAAAGTAACTTACAGCTATGCCAGAATCACAGAATTATCAGTCTGACCAACCATCCGTGACAAGTCATTTTGAAGATAATTTTCAATAGACTAATGCCTCAGGCAGAGAAAATTATTGCTGAAGAGCAGGCAGGCTTCTGAGCAGGAAGGAGCACCAGAAAATAAATTTTCAATCTCAGACTCCTTTGCAAGAAATATCTTCGGCACCAACAAAATCTATACTACGTTGTCATAGACTTCTAGAACGCATTTTAAGGATATAGCATGCAGTCTTATGGGAACCTACGAGGAAGTACAACATCAGCTCAAACCTGGAGCGGGTTACAGAACACCTCTATGACAAAGCTAGCAGTGTTGTCCTCATCAGTGACAGCATAGGAGATAGATTCCGAACAACAGTTGGAGTCAGACAGGGATGTCTTCTATCACCCACACTCTCTTCATCATTTTCATGGAAACGATCACGAAGGATGCCTTGGAAGGCCATAGGAGGAAGAACAATCACCAACCTTCGCTTCGTAGATGATATTGATAGCTTAGCAGGAGATAAACAAGAACTGACTGACTTGGTTGAGTGCCTCGACACAACCTCCACTACCTTGATCACGTGTCCATTACAGAAGTCCGCAATTAGTTCCAAGTTCCAACGAGCCATTGGAGCCTACGAAGAACTCCTGAATGCTGTGGAAAAAACGCAAACTGAAGTGGTACGGTCATGTCTTGCGATTACCTGGACTGGCAAAACAATCTTGCAAGGCACAGGGAGTGGTACAGAGGAAGAGGCAGACAGAAAAGGAGGTGTAATACAACATTAACGAGTGGACAGGCATGGGGTTTGGAGATTCCCAAAGTGGAGTGGAGAACAGGGAAAGATGGAGAATGTTGGTGGTGATATCATCTGTGATGCCCCAACGACCTTTTTAGTTAAAGGATTGATGATGATGATGATGACAACGACGACGACGATGATGATAATGATGACCAATGCGATCGATATTGTTTTTTCTTTCCAGAATGTAACGAAAATTATGCACCAAACATATAAAAGACAAATTTCCCAAAACTTCAAAAGAAAGTAATTATATTATTAACGAAATATTTGGTTCAACTGGTGCTGCTCATGTAAATAATATCATGGAGTTTGACACTTGAACCGGAATTTTGAAAGAAAAACCGAAATATCCTCCTGCTGCCTTAATCGACTTTTATGAAAAACAAATCGAAGGATTATGGACTATTGTATGGATGACAAATACAAGTTTTTGACCAACAATAATGTAGAGTCTATGAACAACAAGCTAAAATAGCAATAAATTGGCAGCCAGAGAAGACTGGTGAACTTTTATTTCGATTCTACAATATTGTTCTAGTTCAAATGAAGGACATGCGACGTGCCATACACGGCACAGGGGAACTTCAGCCTTAACACAGAGTTCTCAAACATAATCTCGCTCCTGCTGCGTGGTACGCGAAGACATCCGACGAGATTAAGAATACCTTTACGACATTTGTGTCACAACATTTTAAATCAGAAAAAGACAGAAACGTCACTTTATATGATGGTAGTTAAACCGTTAAACGGACTGAAACAGTTGCCAAGAAACCGGGCCAGAAAACAAGGATCAAGTCAACCAGGACAATCACGCCCAGAAAGTAATTCTTAATTAATGGATACTGAAGTAAACAGTCGGTATTCTATCTAGCACATATGCATTCTCTCTGTAACGTATACATTGATTGTGCTTCATTTAAGGGGGGATGGGTCTGGTAGAGGTGATGTAGTGAAGGCTACTAGGCCCGTGTTTGGGGTACGCAGAATTTTGTAAACACTACAATGTAGGATTGTTTGTACTTTATTTAACAGAGTCATTAGCAAAACAAAAAATTTGCTGCTAACAGCTGTTGTAATAATTATATATACTTTTAACTTGGCTCATGTACATAATTACGTCAGTGCATTTGCCTTTACTTGTGGTAACAGTAATACGAATTAGTGAAGGAAAAAGCGATAGTGACTTTTGCTTGTGTATCAGCGGTGCAGCTGCATTATTTTCTTTTGGGGGGCGGGGGGGTAAAAAATATTTTGAGGGCGATGGGATTGAGGAACAACTGTCTTTAAGATGTACAACTCTTTGGTGGTGTTATCGGTCAAAAGTGTGCAAAGTTTAGTGGTATTGTCCGTGTGCTGTGAGGTGGGGAGGGCAGATGCCCCTTTTACACAGCTGTTGGTGTATAAACATGTGTCAATGGTGTTAATAACATATAATAGGCCTTCTTGCTTAGTTTTCAATAAGTATGCTTTATCAAGGTTTTGCATCCGCATCTCATGTTTATTTATCTTCATGTAAAGAAATTTGTAAATAAAATATATTTTCAGAAATAAGTGTCATTCCATTTAGATAATCATTCATTTATATTTTCTTTTCATACATGGACATGCCTGCCATACGGGGCCGAATGCCAAGGATCTGTCGGCCTTTTCTGATTTTGACAAATATTATACTGTTTTATTACACTAAAAATGTAAAAGTTGGACGAAAGAGCTTGTTATTCAAATAAACAGTGACTTGAATTTTTTAACTGAAAATTACAGCTGTCATCGAGCCATACATCATGAGCGTCTTCCAGTATAGTTGGATTATTTATGTGGTGTATTCCTTTTTCTTGGTGTGTACAAGACACAATATTTTAAGTACTGAAAGAACTTTTAACTTCTCTAAGATAATAATACGACTACTTTTAAAAATAGACAATAGTTTTAGAATACGTTATTGACAATACTTCTACAGACTTCAGGTGCGCTCACAAAACGTATCTACATCCAAAAATAAACAAATCAAACTGTGCGCAAGATACAACTAAAAGTTTTCAAATTAAGGAAAAAGTAGTAAAAATTAGATGTAAATACGATTGGTTATACATGAAATTAGTTTATGAATAATTCTGAACTAGATTCATTAGCTTATACATGGGTCACATTAAAAATGGGTTACATCATTTGTCCTCTTGCGTATTCAATAATAATTATTTCCAAAATAAATTATCAAGATATCTAATGAGAATATGGTATCTATCATCATTAATATGGTGATTTTCGCAAAAACTATTAACAGTGCATCCTTTACGTGATGCAGTACAGAGGCATACTTATAAACACTTGTAATTAGTGATGGTTTCCATGTTATCCCTATCATTGTTTAAATGTACGTGATATACAAACTTAGTTTGTGTTTCAGTAGTTTTTTCAGCTATGGGAACACAATTAAATCAAATATTTTTGATGAGAATTTGGGACATACATAGGAGACACGAACAAATTTTCAGCCTAATATAAATATTAATGTACTTATCAAATTTTGCCATATGGAAATGATCAGAGAACGACAATTTCAAGATGTTGAAACGAATTATAAGTAATCAATTTAAAAATTTGTGGTGATTCTATGTGCTTTTTATTGTCATTCTTACGTCTAAAAGTATAGTATTATTATCATCATCATCATCATCATTATTATTAGTAGTAGTATTATTATAAAGAAGTTCATATTATTGGTTATAACTGTAATTGTACTAACTGTGGTATTTTAGATGTTATTAAGTGTTTGGGGTAAATATCTGGATCACGAAGTGCACATGGTGTAATATTTACCACTACACCGATACAGTAGTGAAACACATTCATAATGACATAAATCATATTATGGATGTACTGGCATAAAGATATTAAGCATATTTTTGTTGCAGATTAGTTACAGAACAATAGTTTCACCTTGTCATTGATTATTTGTACTCAGGGGCGCCCGCAGAATTATTTTCGGGGTGGGGTAGGGTGGGGGCAAATACGTAATGGTCAGCTCTTACGTTTTACGGATGTAGGCCAAAACACGTTTAGAGGTAAATATAGGCGGATGGGACTATTTACGAAGTACCAAAGCTGATCATGTGAACGCACAGTAATGTTTTTATTATGTGCGATGTGGATGTATGTTAAAAGTCATATCCAGTAATTTCAATACAAACGTTTCAATAGCATCATCAGTGGTGTGTTTACTATTAAGAACTTCCTCCCAAGGAAAATACTTGATTTCATCTTTAAAAGTACGAAAGTCCGCACCAGAATGAAGCCAAATTTTATGAGCTTGTTTAATTCCCCAAGTTCTTTGTACTTCCGGTTTTGTACCGATTGTGCATAGCATACAGTTACAACCGGCCGTAAGTCTACGTGGACTTCTATCGTCAAAATTGCTTGTATAAATCCAGATACCTCTGTTTATTTCGATTGTTTTACACAGTCTTTGCAGCAAGCAGCTTGCCCCTTGCTCAACTATGGAGAAAAATATCTTAATCTACAAAACTAATACTTAACACGCTCTTGTAAGCAAGTAAATACGGAATGCTGGTTTTGTTTTCCAGTAAACTGCTAATGAAAATCCTATCGTATCTATCAACACTATCCATTGCAGAAGAAAGGAGTTTGGAACACCTTAATTACTGTGAGTGTTATTTAATGGAATGAAGGAAGGATTTCAAGTCTTACTCTACATTACCTGGCTTTCCTAGCCATATCTGCTCTCAGATAATGTATCAACCATTGATTGCCTTCCTTCAAAAAAATTTTCCGACCTGGAAATAGTATGACAAATTTGACTGATCTACGTTTATTATTATTATTATTATTATTGTTGTTGTTGTTGTTGTTGTTGTTGTTGTTGTTGTTGTTGTTGTATTATTATTATTATTATTATTATTATTATTATTATTATTATTCAATGTTTTTCCATATAAATGCCTTTTTTATGCTCCTCACTCCCTCTTATCTGGTGCATTCTTTAGCACTCAAATTCTAATAATTTAAATTCAGTTTTGTATATTCATTGTTTTGTTACTGCATGAGTAATTTATGCCGGTGCTTTTAGTAAAAAATACATCGATTATATGATACTCTCCTTACGTGCGTGCGTAATGTCATGCAATTTCTCCTGCGCCGTTTAAGATAGAGACTGTAAACTCTGGAATAAGGGGAGGGGGGATGCACACTTTGTATAACGGTTTTAAAATGTCTATCCATCCCCAGTGCGCTCTATAGTTCAAATGCGGTACCAGTCATATACCGTGCGAATGGATGTTTATGGCCTGCCAGTTCTTTGATGTTTCTACTTCGTTTAACGTTGATTGTTTGAACCATTTAGAAGTTAGTTGTGTCAAGTAGTTGCCCAGACTAACAGGGAAGACGGACGTCACAAAATGATTATTACGATTGGCGGTGCATAAAACCAGTGCATACATAGCGTTAAGATTTTTATCGACTACATCGCCAGAAGTATACCGTCGTCGCTAAAGATTGTAATACAACGGGGAAAAAAAAAACGAAAAAAAAAGAAAGAACAAAAAAGCAACAATACATCGTAATGATATCAGAACATGTGCGCCTGTCATTTTACAATAATCTGTGCATCTGCTTTTGTCTAATTTCGGTACACTGTGCATCTGCTTTTGTCTCATTGCGGTACAAAGTACAGCTGATTTAATTTAAGGGACAGTTTTATGCAAAACTTGAATGCCTCATATACCTGCCTAATATAAAAATTCATTTAAAAATTATAAAATACACGAGTGAGGTCAATAATGTCCATATCTTTGGACAGGTATAATAAAGAAAAACATCAGAATATCATTCACTTGACCTGACAAGTCGATGGAAATTGATAGAATAAAAAGTTTTTGCACCCCAGCCACAAATTTTTACATGCGTTTTTCAACTTAAAACACTTAATTCACAAATATATCCATATCTTTAATTATTAAACAATAATAGCTCAAAGCGTTAAATGGTATCCTCAAGTTAAGAAATTTCACACAGGCCAATTTTCAAAAATGTACCCTGCCACCTTATTTTCACCAACAATGTACGTCACTTTTCACCAACTTTTGTAACTTGGATCTGTGGTCTCCCATAATTTCTTTTTCTTTCAAGATTTGCAACCCAAACATTGAGCAAGAAATTCAACGGACACACTTATTCAATAACTGTAAAGAAAGAGTGTTATTATCTATTAAATGTGTGAAAATATCTCAAAAGATGAGATCAGATAAATTTTTTCCAAACATTTATCAGCAACTCATTAGTTGACAGGTAAAATTACTTCCATGTACCTGTCTAAAGAAGACCGGTTGTAAGACAGTTGTGTCATCTATAAGATTTCCAGCTATGTAATCTCGCAGATTTTAATGGCATTTTCAATACATAGGATGTTTGCGTCACCACTACCCAGTGCTGTTCTGATTAATCGATTTGGGTCAACATCGCCGCTTTCAGTGTAACCAATTAATTACAAATGCTTTAATAGACTTTGCTCAAAATCCAGTTTTTCTGAGTTCTGGATTTACTGATGCAGCAAGCGACCGATCACGTGTGAACCAGAGACAATAACAAATTACATGTATTGCGAAGTGTGTGTGTGTGTGTGTGTGTGTGTGTGTGTGTGTGTGTGTGTGTGTTGTGACAAAACGGGGACTCGAAAGTTTAAGAACTTTATCTCAGTTTCAACATTAATTTGAAATTATTCGATAACAAGATTTTAAAACAGGCTGTATAATCTTGTCCAAAATAATTATTGATAGATGCCAGCATTTGTAATACGTGATCGGTTTCAATTGCTCACGAATGGTTGGTGTACTCCTAAACAATCACTTAAATAAGTTTCCGATCATCCATAAATAAATAAGATTTATACGAGACAAATTTAAACTGTTATTAATACCTGAGGGGGGAGGCGCACTCCATTTAAATATTTGTATGCATATTTTTACCAGGCTTTACCTAGTGTCATAAACTGTTGCTTATTTTTTGACAGTCTCGGCTTGCTGATTTTCTAAATAAATGCTAATATTTGCAGATATTTTCGAACCAAGTAAAGAACCGGAGAAACCAACAGACCCAGAATGAGCGACAGCCGATACTTGCATTTCCCTGAACCAGAGATCTAACTCGGGATTGTAGAGGTTCGAAACTAACAGATTACCACTGCCTCGTGTTTGTGCAAGCACTTAGTTAAAAAACGCTGACAATGTGATAGTGAGATAAAGAATCGAATTCTACCTAGAACAATAGGGGAATTTCGTGTCAGAATAATGGAAATTAGGCAGTAAACATCAGTATAATGGCCTACTCATACTAATGATCCACAAACTTTGGTTGGTCTGACACTTCATACTTCAGCCATCTTTTTCATATCTAAAGAATGCAAACTATGTTAATACACCAATTACGAGTCCATAAAATGCCACTAAATAGAACAGGCACAATAATTTGGTTCTCGTTTATCTTGCGCTCGCAGCTTTTCAGTTCAGTTGTGTAACATCGAACGTACACGTATGTTTAAATATACTTCATGAGTGCCTCGTTTATACGTTTCTGTCTTTTCTAAATAAATAAAACAGTATAGTCACGAAATGTCGCATTGGAAATGAACTCTCAAGTTTATTAGTTTTGTAGCCATCCAGGTTTTTATACACACTGATTTCTTGAAAGTAAATACTTATATTTTATAAGTTTCCAAGTTAATTTCCAGAATATCTGCCTATCCTTCCACCCACACACCTACCTACCTTTATATCTATGTACCTACCTAAATGAATATATACGGAATTGGTCAGTCAAAATGAAGGTAGACAAAAAGGAAATCTTTCTTGCCGAAAACGTACACATTTTAAAAAGATAACCTTTAAGATAGCTTCAAAATTTTGTATCACATTAGCGTGCTTTATCAGCAGCTTTCGTTGTTATTGTTGCTGGTTTGTTTGTCTTCTTCTTTCCTCAATAGCTCATTTGGAAGAGTGTCGAACTCGAAAACCAATGCCCTCTGGTTCGATACACGTCCAAGCCATCGAGGGTACGCTACTTTAAAAGACTATTAGCTCTCACTGCCTTGACATAATATAACCAATATTATATTTAAAGTGCCCTTACCTCCCTCCTTCCAAACAACCAGCAGTGTTTTCTTATTCAACCACATCTGAAATGAAAGGATGTGTGCTCGAGTGAGGCGGCAAAAGCAGGTATGTAGTCTTTCGCTGTGTGGGAAGAACAGCTGTAAGTTTTGGCAAAATATTACGAAATCGTGAGTTCTGCAAAACGTATATCGGGCGCGTTCACCTCTAACAAGTTATCGTTTTTTACGTCACGGCCTTCGGGTCTATATGATGCGTCCCACGTTGGAATATTTTGTCTTGCTCATTTCTAATTGAGCGTCTGATATCTAAATACGTGTATCAACCAGTGTATGGAACTGCGTACATAAACCCACCAGGGGTAGAGAGGAGTAGATTACAATGTGTACTTAATGCTTTCATCCTCAATTTATCAATCATGTTTCCTGTACGAAGTGGCTATTATTTTATAAGATAGATATGAATGGCGCGTATTTAGACCTCATGCGAGACTGTTACAATTTGGATCATACTGAAAAACTGTTTGTTTGTGGAGAACTATGATTTAATAAATTTAATACTTTAGTTCTTGGTGAGTTTAAGTTGCTGGAAGCCTATTACACTCAACATTGAATGTCGGAAAATTTGAATGATGTCTTGAAATTATCCCAGATGACAGTCGAAGTAGTTGATATTTATCGCCCGGCTGATGCCATGTCACCCGACAAGCAGGTGGTCAGAACGCCAAGTGCCCCTGATGTTTTCAACCCTGGCAATTCGGCGGGAAAGCAGGATGAGGTTGGCAGTGTTATGCCTATAAATTTTCCTTCAGAATCATCAAGAGAAATTGTGCTTTTCTGTGAATTTGTCCCGGGAACACCGAGCGTAACGTTGGATGCAGGACAGAAAACGGAAATTTCCGACCTTCCACAGGAACTTCGTATGTCATCGGAAAGTTCTACAGATGCACCCTACAAGGAAGACGCACTGTTAAAACCCGTTGATTCCGAGAGGGAAATGTTCAATGTGCATGTGGATATTTTTGACGAAACTCGTTCTTTACGATCTGATACAAGTTCAGTCTCAGGAAGTTGGGACGAAATCAGACGACCGTCAAGATGGAGTGCAAACGTTCTGTTTTTGGCTTCGGAGGTCCAACTAATGCTCGATCTTGCCAATTTTGATCCACCGGAAGGGTTTGAACGAGTTCCACACAAGGTAAGAGGGGTTTTTTTTATTTCTTTTATCCATTAAATCGAACTTAACCCGTCGTCAGGGCCTATCAGTCTTCAGAAATATTACTGCATCTCCGGTTCTATTTGGTGTTTATGTTCTGTTTTGTTTGCTTTTATCAGCGGGGAAAGGTGAAATCTCGAATACAAATATATATGATTCTAAAAAAGTTTCGAGAATATGTTGTGTGTGTGTGTGTGTGTGTGTGTGTGTGTGTGTGTGTGTGTTATTATTATTTTTTTTAGAAAGAGAGAAGCAATTGCAGAAAAGAACAGGAATTACACTGACCTCTAGAATGTCAACTCCCCCCTAACTCCACCACAATCTCTCTCTCTCTCTCTCTCTCTCTCTCTCTCTCTCTCTCTCTCTCTCTCTCTCTCTCTCAACAAGAACTGTCATTTTACCACCGAGGTAAATTCAGTAAAATTCATTGATACATAATATGTCTTCTCGAAAACCCAGACTACAGTTATATTCCTATCAAATACGTTTTTGTATATATGCCCTGCACTATCGAGAGATCACATTACTTTAATAGAAACACACACATACACACACACACACACGAAACTATATCATATCTAAATAAGAAGTGCTTTTAACAACAGAGAAAATGACATTCGATTCGAAACAGCAGAAATGCGAGAACTGGGTCGCTATCATTTTTTAAAAAAAAATGAGTTAAACGTTTTATTTCAGTTGTATCTTCTTGGTAACATTGAACTTAACATTGCTGATAAATATTAATGTTATTTTTTAATATCAATGATTGTCGTGGTTTATTACTATTGTCACGGGTTATTACTATTGTCATGGGTTATTACTATCTATACTGCATTATTCTGACAATGTACTCTCAACAGACATCATTCCAAATTTACTAAATTAGAGAGTCTCTTACTGTGGAAAGGTAATTACAGTGACTGTGTAAATGTTCACTTATATAACTACGATATTTATGGCGGAAATAACTCAGTTATTCATTTCTATGTCTCACAACTAAAGATAGGTAGATTTAGGAGAAATAAAGAAAGATATATATAGGAGAAATATGCAAACCACTGCAGAATTCTTGTGTTACCAGTTTCTGAAGATTTAACTTGGCATATCTGCCACGTTAAATGTGTCAGTGTGAGTTGTATGGTTTTACTTCACGAGTCAGTATTGATGATATATATGAAGGAGTGAAGAGTCTGAAATAAAATAAGTCATAATAAATGAATAAACAATATAAATAAATCAGTTGTGCAGTCATTAGGATTTAACAGCATGTCAGCACAATTGTTGTTATATAAAGGAAAAGTGTCCAAAATGTAATCATAATTAAATGCAGAATAACATATTAGGAAGGTAAACCCTTCCAACTGAACATAGCTTGAAGAAAACCTAACTACAAGATAAATAAACACGAGAGAGAGAGAGAGAGAGAGAGAGAGAGAGAGAGAGAGAGAGACTATGTGAATTCAGCAATGTTATCAGATAAAATTGCTGGCTATACTACTCTGATTTAGATAATGCTTCAGGTACAAGGCCGTTATTCTCTCATATGCTATACAAATTCCACTTGAAGGCGCGGGACAGAGCTGAGTTAGGTATTAGAGCTCTTCTTTGAACAAAACTACACAACACAAATCAGAGCTTAAAAGCAAACGAGACAAAAGATGAATAGTAATTTTACCGATTGTAATAATAATAATAATAATAATAATAATAGTTATGTGTTGTTATATACTATTATTTCAAGAAGGGAAATAACTTGGCAAAACTTCCTCTCATTAGTGTAATTAATGAATGAAGGAAAAGGTCTCTTATCGGCCTGTGTGAGCAAGTGTATCGTAATTGGCAACGATGGCCTTCAGTTATCCTGTTTTAATTAGTAGTGTTTATGCCGTTTTAATTAGTAGTGTTTTTTTCTGTTTTAATTAGTAGTGTTTATGTTGTTTTAAATAGTATTGCAAGCAATAAGAGCTCGAATACCCTATAAATTTGAAATTTAACTGTCCTTTCAAGCCAAGTTCTGAATTAAACCGACACTTTGTTTATCAAAATGTCACTTAACAAGAAAATATCTTTCTACGTAGAAAGTCGGTTGCCAAAAATGTTTGTTTATCGTAATATTTCACTTGCAGAGAGAGAGAGAGAGAGAGAGAGAGAGAGAGAGAGAGAGAGAGAGATACTACAGTGATATGTACGTAGGTAGAAGTGAAAAAGATATCTTCATCAGTATTAGACAGATGCTATATAATCTACTCTGATACATTTAAACACATTCCTTCATCACAGATAGCGATGTCGGGGCAAATCATGTTTCTTTTTTAAATACATGTCACTTTTCACCAGATGAAGCCAGCATTTACCATATTTTACAATGTACGTCACTTTTCACCAGATTACGTTTATCCTATTTTGGCTCAAATGTGATACAGAATGCTATAGGTCATTTTTTTAATAACTTTTTACCAGTGAAGATTCCTTTTAAATGCTGAAAGTCATCGTTTTAAAAGTTGCACTATCGATGACTTTATATATTTGAAGATCATAGTTTACATGTTATTGTTTTGGATTAAACACCATTTTTTAAACGCAATGATGAACCTGAGAAAGCACGATAAGGACCACCGACCTGCTGAAAGCTACAGGCAAACTTTTTCATACACCCACGTTGGCCGAGCCTGAGACTCGAAAAGACACGGACAGAGGTTAGATGGCAGTGATCAGTAAAGGCTAGCGCTTTAGACCACACATCCACCCGGAGACCCCATGTAAAGTGTACTTTAAACCATCACCAAATGCTCAATTTCATGCACCTCATACTTCAATCGATTTTCCTTTTCTCGTCGTCTCTTATTCATGTTTTGTTGTTTTTGCTTCATCTGAGTGTTGCAAAAGCCGTGAAAGGTCTTTTTTTAAATATGAACAATGCTAACACCATTATAGGGTACAGTTTTGAGGAAGGAAACATACTTAGTTTTTGGTGTCTTTCTTTACTACTATAATCATTAATGCAAGGAAACCATTCGAAGCACCATGGGTTTTCTCCGCGATCATAAATACTACAGAAAAGCCAGAAACGTTTCCAATGCTGAGAGTACTATACTGCTCCCCATGTGGCGCTCTCATTTCCTTCAAAATGTCATTGCCAACACAACTGTTGCTTTCATGCAGAAGAATCTGCCATTGTTTTTATATAATTATACAAAAATTCATGCAAGTAACAGAAAATATAGCAGATTAAGTACTCTTATTTTTAAAGGTCATCTTCTTTCAGTGTAAATCAACGCTCAGCATGGTGATTTTCTTTTAAAATCATATACTGCAGTTCAGAATAAAGGCTTTGGTCACAGACCAACGTAAACAACAAGTACTCGTACAAAAGGTGACGGACAAATTGATGTTTTTTATGTAATTCATTTGTTCATTAGTTTAATGAAAGTTTGTTGTTTCAATATTACGTACTACTAATACATTTTAAACAAGTAACTCGGTACTAAAAGACAGATTCAGCTTTTAAGTAAATCTGCATAACAAATATATATGTAAATTTAGTTATACGTATAAATAACTATAAATCTAGTAAGTTGTAAAATGGTTATAAATCAAATCAGTGGTAAAATAATTATAAATATAATTAGCTGCCAAAATAATTATGATTCTGATTAATGATATTACAATTAAAAACTGTTTACAACTGAAATAATCAATGTCACATGCAAAAAGACGAAAATGTGTTTTATGAGAGCTATGAGCTGCAACTGTTTAAATTTTACGCATGCGGTGTTTGAAATAATTTGCATATTCTGACATTTTGAGGCTGAACTATATTTTGAGGCTAAATATATAATACATTCCAACTCGGAAAAGCGAGGTAATATACAAGCTTTTTGGTATAGCTCACTTTTCATCATAAGATGGGGGGGGGGCGGCTGTGTTTGTGTGGGACTTTGCTACTAACAGATACTGTTCTATGGGAGAAAAAATTTGAATTATTCAAAAGGACTGATTTGATGCTTGTGAATTAAATGTTTCAGCTTCACAACCCAAATTAAATCATACAATAATAATACCTATGCGGTCTTTATGGGGGCCCTAACAGATATTATGAACTTCGAGAGACTGGCAGGTGTAAGGTGAAGCTGTTTACATTTGCAACATGCACAGTGGAAAGAATGTTGGCATACCAACATATTACTTTCATGTGCTGTGGCTGAAATTTCTTTGGATATTGTACTTATGGAAAATGTATATGATCTAAGCACACAGCTAAACACAATGACTGCTCCCAGGTGCTAAACTCTTCAGCCTGAAGTAGACTAATGTACACTGTATTTAGCACTTATTGTAATAGGAAAAATTAACTTTGCCAGACTAGACAATACCAGCTTCTGAAAGAGCAGTGAATGAATTACCACATATATAAACTTTAAAAAAGTTATTGGCTCTTTTTTTAACCTTATGCCTCTGTAGTTCATTAAGTGAAAATTACCAAGCGGAGCTACCATTTTTTTAGGCGCATATCTGAAGTAAGGCCAAGCTGTATACTCAATAACCAATATTACACCCATCAATCATACACCAAAATAAAGAGAATTTAAAGTTCTTTTAATAATACCTAAAATATACAAGGTTTGCAATTCTTTTTCTATAAAAATCTAAATCCTATGCAAAATACTAAATTGTAGAGCACCACCACAACATGGATGCGGAAATAGACAGTCCCAATCGGAATAACCTCGCCCTTGGCTCTCGTAGAGTATGAGGTGCAAAACGCATCAAATTGACATGTACTCCTACAATCACTTCCGGGATTATTTCACGACCCGACGGAAATGGCCGAGCGATGTTCCGATCGTTATCTGTTAGTGCTCTCGAGTGTGTTCAAAATCTTAATAAATCACATGTTAATTTTGAGTATCTTATACTATTAACTCCCGGTGAAAATTCTTGTCATAGGTTATCTGGCGTTTTGCATTTTGAGAGGCTGGACGTTGAACAAAAACATCGTGCAGTGGGTTACAGACTTCACTTCCGGACTAATAACAATGCCTCGTTACTGACTGTGTACTGTCGCCAAAATACACATAGACAACCACACACTAATGTTCATATTCTAAAGAATAATTAATTTCCTTTAAATCAGTACCAATAACGCCTTAATCTAACTCGTGTATCACCTGCAAAATAGGAGATGGAAAAATGCTTTAAAAATAGACTGGGACTACCCCCGAAAGTCATTATTGTGATCTCAAGGAACCACGGGAGATGTCTGATTGAACGTGACCACTCTGCACTATCACCGCTAAGAAAGCACCTCTGTTATCAGGCGATTTACTATACAACTTCCGATTTTATTACTACACTGACCAGCTTGGTCGCTAAACCCTTGGCCAGCTTACTTTGTATTCACGACTTGCTAAAATAAATCTAATATATCTTGATCGTAATTTAAACAGTGTAAAATTCTTCATAAAAAATATGTTAATATGTGTTTTTTTGTCAAACATAAAATTGCGTATGTGCTTGAGCACTTCCATTGTCAAATCTTCAGTTTTGGAGGTACGTAGTTTTGCACGTTGTCAAGCTCTTCAGTTCGGAGGTAAGCAAATGTTGCGTTTTGTCGGAATCCGATAATGCATATATAGATATTCTCGGTCTTGAAAAACACCGAACTTATGACGTTTGGGACATGACTAGCTATCATTGTATATTCACCGTTGATAACCAAAACATAACTGATACATTATCTATCGCAGGACTACACTCGAACTGCGCGCGGAATACGCTCCAGAAAAACATGGTTAATTCTCACCAGAAGTAGGTTTAAAATTGATATACTCCTTTAACTTTACGATTTCTAAAACGTTGTATCCAGCCGAACACTATATGTACGTCCATTACATGATATAAATACGTTGCGGTTTACAAAATTACTACGACACTGTGTGGTTGGAACATGAATGAACCAAAGTTAAATATCCAATTTTAATCAACTGTTATCTTGAAATACATAAATGCCTCACTTTCATAACTTTTCGGAGGTAGATTAGACATGTAAAAAAAAGTATTTTCATAGTTTACTTTTGTAAGTTGTTTTGCTTTTTAACAGCAATGTTTTGTCAACTCTTTGAAATGACTCTGGATAAAACAATCCATTGGTTACGCTGCGAATGCGGTCAAATAGTAATTTATATGTTTTACTGTATTTCAGACTCTTTAATTCTTTTAAAGTCATGAATAACCTTCAACAAAGTCACTTTTATTGACTTCTGAAGTTTAATTACAAAAATTGACCAGCATCAATCACACCTCATAAAAGTGTTATATGGAGCAAATACACACCAAGTAGAGGATTTCATTGGTCGTAATTATACACTATGAATTGAATTAACCAAAAATTATAGGAAGCGCCCTTTTTATTGGAATATTATGTTTCCATATTGATCCTCCATAAAAGTGTGGTTTGTAATCATTACACTCCTCTTTATGTTTCTCTTGCAATTAGAAAATGCTTTTGAGTATAATCAAACCTTTTGTTATAATTTTGCTACCTTTTAATAGCTTCAACAGGTGAGTTCTTTACGCATTTGCAGGATTGTGGAAGAAGTTTAATGTGATAAGGAATCATATTTAAATTCAGGCATACCGCAGGCACTTGTGGAAGACGTTTTATATAATAAGAAATCCTAGTGAAATTCAGGCATACCCCAGGCACTTGTGAAAGAAGTTTTATATAACAAGAATGTGTAGTGTTCTGTGGGCTACAACTTTTCTAAAAAGTAGATATCTAATAGAAGAACATAAGCCAAACTTCGCTTAGATGAGCACTAAGCCACGTGTTTGGAGTGTATTACATGCGCAATTTACGCGTATTTTGTGCGCAATCATTGTAACTTCATCATAGATAGTGCGCGCTGTTGTTTGACAAGAGGTTGAAGCAAACGAATACTAGTATTTCTTCGACCTGTACACCGCTTTAAAGAATTTTCATCCGCTTCTTTTATCTTAAACATCAACTTTGATTTTATTATTTTCTATTAAAGTATGAGAAGTTCATAACTCTTCATCAGTCACTGAATGTTCCTATGGCGGTTATCATGATTTGGTGCTAGATTGAGGTCCTGAATGTATTACTATCTGTAATTTTTTTTAACGATCCTGTAAATACAGCTTGCTTCTAGTCGTACTATATAATCTCTATCCTCTGGAGTTCTTTCTATCCAAGAACTGTTACCTGCACCAAAGGATTGGATTTTTTGTTTGTTTATATTTGTTGTATTTTTTATGTTACCATAATAAACTGCTCTGGCTTCTCCCCTAGAGTTTTTGCTCGCACTGAATGCTTTCTGTGGATCTTTCAGGGGAAAATAACTCTCTTGTCTTTAAGCAAAAGAAGTGACAAAATATTATCGAAATTTACAGCTTGATTATTGACGATCGAACATTTATACTTTTTGGGATGGTTTCATCACTTTTCTTGTAAGAGTGATCAAACATTAAAAATGATAACAATTCAAAATAGGGATAACATCGGATTTCTTTTGTATGGAAGTTGAAAACATCGGTTGAACTATAATAAATTGATCGTCCGGATTATTTCTTTTTGAGCTGTCAAGAAGATTATTCACCACAAGCAATGGTTGTTTCTTACGCTTGGTATCGTGCTAAGCTTCTTCCGTAAGGCAATTTTGCTTCGCTCGTAGCACCAGTACCTATACATTTCTTGTTGTTCGAAAGAATCGCGAAGAAAGAGCTATCTCTTTATTCTATCAGGTGTTTTCATAAACGTTAGAAAAAGGTACCGAAATTATGTTCCACTTGATTATTGTAGACTTCGTCTTCTTGTGCTTGTGAATTTGGCCTTCTATCTAACCGCATAAATGAGTGTGTGTGTGTGTGTGTGTGTGTGTGTGTGTGTGTGTGTGTGTGTGTGTGTGTGTGTGATTTGGATTGTTAACGTAGCTTTCAAAAATTTTCAGTCATATCGCTGCGATGTCTGCAGTGTGGCAGTTTATGGTGATGTCTAGCACTGGGGCATCATGCTGCAGACATGTAGCATCATGTCCCACCCAGTCACATTATCCTAATACCAGTCCTATTACTAACCTCTTAATGCTGAGCGCCAAGCGAGGCAACTGTTAGTATCATTTTTATAAGTCTTTGGTATGACTCGGCCTGGGATCGAACCAGCTACCTCCCCCATCCGAGGCGGACGCTCTACACTAGGCCACCGGAGCGGTCGACAGCATGAATGATAATGAGAACAAGTGAATACGTGGTTAATCATGATTTGATATGGAAAGGTTGTGAAAACCGGTCATACATTCAAAACTCTTTTTCATTCGGGCTTCTATCAACCACAAAAACGGAGAGGAACTGTTACCATAGGCAATGATTGTTGCTTTTTTAAGCAGTATATTTGATCAGGACTAACATGTTTCTAGTGCCATTACGTTTACCATTTGTGCTGTTCAGCAAGGGTCTTGCAAGAAAATGCTCCATTGTTCGTTACTCAAAATATTTGCGAAAAGTAAAATGAACTGGCACAAAAAGAAAACATATTTGAAACAGATTTGCATTTTATGTATGTTTTACGTCTGTCTTTCGCTGTGTATATCCATCTTTTACAGCGGCATATTGAAACCCAGTTTTTTTGTTATAATTGTGCTTGATTAATATCTTATATTCAGCGCGATTGCAATAGTTTTAATAACAGTGATATCGCTCATACACCCAAGATCGCTCAAATAAATATTTAAGATCCGACAGAATGTCTATATATGTGCTTATTTGAAATTTCGCTAATTATTTAATTGTATATGCTCTAGGTCTGTTGAAGGTTCGAGCTTCTACTGGACTTTTAAAAGTCAGATTTGTAATACTCTCCATCAAAATGTATTTTCTTTATTCTTTTCAAACAGAGTTAAATAAAATGGTTCCAATGCCAGATAAGCACCTCTTTATTTAAGATCAAACATTTTTTCGCCTTTATCACTTGATAACTGCATATTTGACTGAATCTTTAACATAGTTGCTATATCTGGGCAAATAAAGATAATATCCTAAACGCTGCTGATTTGATACAATCTTCATTTCTGTTTCCTGCAAGTTTATTTTTGGAATACTGAGATATTCTTTTTTATACCCACAGAGCACCTGCGCTGGATAGTTATTTTGGGCAAGAAGCGATATATTAAGGTCCTGGTATATAAAAATTGGGTGTAAACTCTCTTTCCACTTGTGCTGCAACGGATTCGAAAAATATAGTGAAACTTATTTAATTTTGTACGATCTATTAAACTTTTTATCATGGTTTATATGAAGCATGGTTGTGAATGACACCAGTTCAGAAAAGTCGAACTGAATATCATACACTTTGTTAATTGTGTTTACATCAATTTTGCAGTATTCTGAACCACAAAAATGAAAAATCACTTGATTTCTCCATCGTAGCTATTTCAAAGGTAAAACTCAAAGGCTTGAATATAAAATTGAATTGAAAACAGAATTCATTATTTGAAATCTGTCAAAATATTTGCGTCTTGTATCTATTTCCCTTCTTTAGAAGAATCATCTATTACAAGAAGAGATTACAGTATACTCAGCTATAATTTGTGTCTGAAGAAGATGAAATTAAAACCGTTGAATGAACAAATTACATTAATTTTGATGACAACAACACTTTACACGGTTGGAACTGCTGAGTAGTTCTGTTATGTTCCTTCTTATATTCTGAAACTTTTATGGATATTTCCTCAGTATCGTCTTTGTCCATTTCGTTGTCGTTGGTCTTTTGTGGTGATGGTGAACTTTTAAAATTTGTTTATTTCTTTATTTATTTATTTATTTGTCATTATTGTTATTGTTGTTATTATTATTATTATTATTGAGGAATATAATGCGATGCTCGGGGTCCAAAGAATAACATCACGATTTAAGCGGGATCGCGTTAACAAATTTTTCGAAAAACTTCCCCATTGAAAATGTGCATTGAAATTTCAATATCAGTTTTCACTAACCTCTTGATCATATAATCTGCTAGTGATACGAGAAATCGGCTTTTCCGAGAGCATAAAATTAGGATGTTAAAAATAGAGGTCACCTTAAATTAAAAAAAAATGGGAGCCATGCTGCCATCGCGTTATAAGCGGAATCGCGTTATAACGATTCGCGTTATATATATATATATATATATATATATAGGTATATATATATATATATATATATATATATATATATATATATATATTGGTCCGCCATGCAAATAAAAGAAGAGAAAAAATGTACCAATGTGTAATTAATCACAATGATCCTGTACATAGCAGATGAACGAAAAGATATCAAAATACCCGTTCTAATCATGACACTTTCAATGCCTAACTTGTTCTTGAATTTTCAGTCAGACAACATGATTTCCACTCATTCTGCTCATGGGACATGTGCCGTTCGTAAAATGCCATCTACACTTTTGTACGGTTATACAGCTATTCGTGAACTGTTTGTCACTGGTTATGATGCGTAAAGCAATGAACATAGAAGTTAATAATTTCATGATAACCTCGGACGATATTATAGAATGCTTGTTTTGGAGCTTGTTGGGGTAGTGGTGGTGAGAGTTTCCCTCAAACCATATAATTTGTCTCGTGCTGTTCAATTGTTGCACGGACTTAACGGTTTCACACTCAATCAATTTGTGCACGAGAATCATAGTTACTCCTGAGGTTTACGGATGGTTTCTGTAACGTATTCTTAAGCAGGTGATACTATAAACGTGCTTTTTGCCAACAGCGTTCGGTTCACTTGTACAGAAACCTGATGCTTTATTCAGATATTTTAGGTATTTTCATTGATGTGATTCCTGTTGCGCTTCATGCTGTATCGTTCGATACTATGAATTAATAGCAACTTGTTTCTCAACCACTCTCAACCAGCAGCGTTTGAATTCTGTTATTCGAAAGGAGCTTCAAGGCGATGCTTCTTTGGAACACTAACTGAGTATCGTTAATTAGAGAGCCTTGAGCGACAGCTTAAAGATATGTATATATCTGGCTCACGAGCATATTGTCTACCACTTTTTATATAGATTTTGTGGTTACCACAAACCATGACTTGAATGACCCAACGAACAATGCGCTTTTAACAATATTATCGGATCAGTTATCAAATCTCAGAAGTTATGCACTGAAGAAAATGAAATCTTTAAACAATACCACGGAATAAATTAATTTACAAGAGTACAGCAGAGTTTTCGCGGCAAACGGATCAATGAACGGAAATGAGAACTGAGAAACGCTCTATTGACCCTTATGATATTCTTGGCACAGGATTTAAAACATTTCTGCAACAATTATATCCATGCAAAGTCAAAGACAAATAAATCTTTCATTGTGAAGGGCAGAATTTTAATGTTTACCTGACACAGGTAACAAATAATATTATATATATCACCTTACCACAAATTCCCGTATTTATCAATATTTATATGCAAATTAGAGCTCTGTTTCTCATCATTGTGAAAACATCCTGTCAGTTAAGGTTTTAACCCCATTCTGATTTAAAATTCAAAACTGTGGTAATTGCTAACTGTCTGGTTATTCTAAATGAAGCAAACAAAATTAAGAAAGCAATATTGTTCTGCTTTCTTATCGTATAGCATTCCTACTTACATTAACAAACGAAAAAGAAGCAATTTGCTTGGAAAACTAAAAAACTGAAATTTCGTTGAAATCAAACGGTTTAGGATATAAAACCACTTCAAGAACGTAAGCAACTGCTGCTTCCTTAATCCCGGCTATAACGCCTAAATTAAATAGTATATCCTGTATCACTAATTTCGAATTGGAAAGATGAGATGCGATATCATGGAAAGTTACTTCCAAAGGTATTCGAGAGAGCTGCATGCGTTGGAGCTAATACGTTGGTATGAAAGTCTGCACCAGGAACGGAACGTTATCTATTTTCTCATGAACTCTTAATTTTTACAGTTGTGTTTACATTCTTAGTAGCTTCCATCCCAAATTCAGAATCTGCAGAGGAATTTCGACATGGGTAGTAATAATCAGTATTATATTCAATCATGTTATACGCGGTACAAACAGTAATATTTTTAAGGCAAAAC